>PVJO010012241.1:0-56305 GCA_004026905.1 Hystrix cristata
TCATGTGCGGCTTTTCAGAGGTGGCTGCATCTAGAGTGTGTGGTTACTAAATTAGTCCACTGATTGGTCTGACACAGTTCTGCTGGGCTCATGGACGTGATACTAGGATTAAGGGTGCGAGTTCAACCCACCCTAAGGCAGGCAGCCTGGGTAAAATATAAGGGACAGAAAGAGGCTTGCCTACTCTTTGCTTGGCTACCTTCTGTCTGCCGTGAGCAGTTTCTCCTCTGCAATGTCCCTCCGCCGTGCCACCCTGCCGTCAAGCTAGCTGATGAAACCTCTACAAACTGTGAGCCAAATAAACCTTTCCCCCTGTAACTTCAGGTGTCGGGTATTTTGTCTCAGCTACGACAAAAGGAACTAAGACATCGAGAGGGACCAGAAAAAAAAAAAGAGAGAGAAAGAGAGGACTCAGAAAGAGGGAGGAGCCAGGAGCCAGGAGTACACAGCTGGAATCCCAGCTACTCAGGAGACTGAGGGAGGAGGGTCACAAGTTTGAGGCCAGCCCGGGAAATTTGGTAATAACCTGTTTCTAAATTTAATAAACAGATAAATAAATAAGAAGGGCTGGGGTCGTAGCTCAGCGCGTATGGCCTGGATTCAATCCCCAGAGCTAGGGAAAGAGAAAGAGTGTGAGAGAAAGGGAAAGGAGATGAGATGAGGGAGACTGAAGAGGGTGGGAGTGGGGAGGAGCAGAGGGCAGAGGAGGGCAGCAGGGCCTGGACTCTGGGACAGGCAAGGTCACCTCTACACTGAGGCCTTGTCACAGCCACCTGACTGCCTGCAGGGGGCAAAGGGGCCCGGCCCGGCACAGCCAGCCGAGTGTGCCAAGTCCTCCACCCCAGTGTCCGCACACCCACCAGGGGCCCCTGCGCGCTGCCCCCTCAGCCTCCTCTGGCATCACACCAGCAATTTCCTCAGAGACCTTTACTCCGCACACCCAAGGCCCAAGGGAGAAGGAAAAATAGATCAAGTCAGTAATAAATAGGGAAATCCTTGCCCAAGGTCATCTAGCGAGTATGAAGGTCACAGCTGGGGCACTGCAACCTGAGCCTTCTCGAGGGAGGCCAGGCCAGACCTCTCACCTCCCCCTGAAGGACAGATTAGGCTGAACCATCAGGTTTCACTCAGTCATTCAACAAACACACTCCGAGCATACACTACTGCTGGGCCCTGAGCTGCAAGCTGGGGACAGCCAGAAAGGGCAAACATACTTCCTAGTGAACGGACAGGACACAGCGGGCGCCAAAGGGACCCTGACCCAGGGAAGAAGGCTTCTGGGGCTGCAAATGGAACTTCCGGGTCAGACTCACGCTTTGGGCAGAGGCCCTTGGTCCCAGGGCAGGTGGGCACAGTAGGGAGCAGAGACCATGGGAGACAGAGTGGCAGGGAACAGGGTCAGGTGGCAGCCCAGGAAGAGGGCCGGATCTTACTGTAGAGGACGTCGAACACCTCCTCCACCATCTTGCGCAGCAGGTACACGTCCGAGCTGTGTTCTAGGGACGACCTCGGGGCGTTCCGGCCACCGCCCTCACTCCGAAGCACCTTCTTGGGGTGCTCTGCCTCCGGATCCTTCCACAGGGGCCCTCCTGCGGGACACAGTGGGCAGGTTGCCATGGACACGCCCCAAAGCCAGTCCTCAAACTGGGAGGCCCCTGCCCTGGGCTCAGCCCCCAGCCCGCCCTCGCCTCCTGCACAGGGAATGAACAAGCGAATGAGTGAACCCTGCCCCAAGGACCCTCCTAAGAGCCAGCACTGGTCATTGTGAATCCCCAGACACAGCATGTGGGTCTCATCCCTGGCCACCCCTAATGTGCTGTGTGACCTCAGGCCAGTCCTGCCTGGCTGCCCGGCTCAGACCTGGGGTTCCACCTACAGCCGCCCACCCCACCCCCTCCCAAGTGCTGACAGGAAGTCTTAATGGACCAGCCCGGGGCTGCAAAGAGGCAGCCATGCGAGCTTGGGGGCCAGGTGGAACTTGATAGAAGCTGCGACAGAAAGGGATGAGGGGGTTGGGGATTTAGCTCAGTGGTTAAAGTGCTTGGCACAAGGACCCGAGTTCGATCCCCAGCACCACACACACAAAAAAGAAAGGGATGAGGGCCCTGCTGTCCCCTCCCAGTTTGGAGTGTGCGCCCCTTTGGGATCTGCAAAGCTTGAAATAAATCAGCCGAGTTACTGGCACTATAAATAGTGGCTCTTTCTGGCTCTTGGGAGGCCAGGTGCCCCTTCCCCAGGCCTTAGCCTGGCCCCAGCCTGGAGGCCTGGAGCACAGAGCTCTGCCACGCCCATTTCCTGCCGGCCACACCCCTTTCACCCCAGCCACACCCACCGCCTCAAGCGGGCACACCCATTACCACGGCTCAAATCCACTACGCCTGCAGACCACGCCCATCAACTCAGCCACACCCACGACCTCAGCGGCCCACCCCCCGCTCCCCATTGGTGAAGCCGCAGGCTGAGGGCTGAGCTGTACGGGGCAGGCTGGGACTAGCAGCCCTCACTGACAACGCTGGTCCTAGGGCCCAGGCCGGGGGCTCAGAGTCGCAGCCTTCAGGCCCGCCCGGCTCCACACAGTAGGACGCTGAGGCCCAGCACGTCCAGGCTAGGCCTCCCTTGCCCAAAATGGGGCACCAAGAGTGTCCTGGGTTGGGGGATTTTTTTCGGATCTGTAATATTTGCAGTAAGTAATGCCCTCTCTTGGGGAGGGGACTCAGATCTAACCATGGAACCCACACTTCATGCCCTGAAGCCCAAGGGTCATGTTGTACAACTGTACTTTCAGAGTGCCTGTGTTTTGATGTGACCTATCACATGGGGTCGGGTGTGGGATTTTCTGTCTGTGACATCCTACAGGCGCTCAAAGGTTGCAGATTTTGGAGTATCTGGCATTTGGGATTTTTGGATTGGGGATGCCCCTGGCTCTAATCACTCCAGACTCACGCTGGACCATGATTTCGAGTCCGAAGTGTGGCCCTTAATGCCCACCTTGGGTTGGCCTTCGGGGTACCTATGGGTGCCCAGGCCCTACCTTACCATCGAGGCAACCCTGACCTCCTGCAGGAGCAGAGATTTAGGGCCAAGGGTGGAAGGAGCACCATCCTGGAGGCTAGGGAGGACCTGCCCTGTGTGGGGACAGAGGACACAGGACTGGGGTGGGGGTGCAAGGAAGAGTTGGGGGCTGCAGAAGGACCCCAAGGTCACAGCTGTGTTGCTGGTCTTGATTGGTGAGGGTCCAGGACTCACACAGGGTCCCCAGGAGTGCATGCTATGCACCTCACTGGCATGGCCCACCAAGACCTGGCATTGTCCCCCACGCGCTTCCATCCTCAGCTTCACTGTGTGGCCCTGGGGAGCAGTGGTATAGGCCTTGGGCCTCAGCTGCTCATCTGCAAACCCGGGTGACTGTTTCCGAGCCTGCTGGGAAAGGCAACGTGGTTCCTACCCTCGGCCTGGTCCAAGTGCTGCGTGTCACAGCCTCAAGATGTGATGGTCATCGAGAGCCTCTGATTTGGCTGCACTGGGCTCACAAGTAGACTGAGTTGCTTGGTCCCCATGAGCCTCCAGGAGGCAGCTCCGAGAATGACAGTGACAATGACAGAGCGCACCCTGATTTCGGGATGTGGGAGCTCCTGGGGGACAGAGTGTCCCCCACACAGGCACCCAGGGAGTCTCAGGTGGACGAGAGCCCCAGAGCGGAACTGGGCAGCAGTGCCAGGCCTCAGTATCCCCAAGTGAACATGGGCTGAGGGAAGTGGCCGGGGGCCAGACAGTCTTATCAGTTGAGGGGCTGTGTGGCCACCCGGGAAGCCCAGACATCCTCCTCCAGCCAGCTCTCGGGGCCACCTTGGGCGGGCGAGGCGGGGGACAGGGCGGACCCAGGGTACTCACGGCAGAACCTGAGGAAATCCGACTGCAGCTCCTTCCGTGCGCTCAGGAACATCCGGCCCTTGGTGGTGCCCACCACGAAGGCGCTGTCATCATGCACAGCGACGCAGGCCACTTCGGCGTTCAGCTTGGAGAGCGCAGAGCACTGTGGGGGTGGGGCCGTGAGTGGGACCCTGGACAGGTCCAAGGCCTCTTCGGGGGCAGTGCGCTCCTGGCTGCCAAGACCCAGGCTGCTGGGCAGAGGGGGTCGCCCACCACCTTCAGGTCACAGAATGGGCAGGGGAATGAATGCAGGACCCAAGGCTGGCCCCGGGGGTGGAGGAACATGGTGACGGGAGGAGGGATGAGCCCCAGGGGACCCAGGGCTTACAGAGCTTTGCAGCTTCAGGCTTCTGCCCCATTGTGGCCACCTCCCGCTGTGGGACAGGGAAAAGTCACAGGCCTCTCCCGGTGAGGCCACATTGGGGTTTGGGTGCGCTACCAGCAAGACGGGGCGAGGGGAAGAAGCCCTAACCCAGGATAACCTCTGCGGGTACATGGCTCACTGCTGCTTCCTGTGGCCCTGGAGTCAAAGCTGGCAGCCCCAGTGCACAGGGGGCCCCTGCAACCCAGGCGTCCAGGACCTCAGGAGGTCACTGCCTGTAATGTCGCTGCCTGATACGTAGTGCTTCTGTTTTGTTTTTATGCAGTGCTGGGGATTGAACCCGGGACCTTCACATGGAGCTACACCCCTAGCCCTTTTTAATTTTTATTTTGAGACAGGGTCTTGCTAAGTCACTCACTAAGTTGCCCAGGTTGGGCTGGAACTTATGATCCTCCTGCCTCAGTCTCCCGAGTGCTGGAATGACAGGAGTGCGCCACGACGTCTGCTTTGACTTTCATCTGGGCCTGGTAGCATTCGCTGACGGCTGTTAAATCTGGCCTCTGATTAGAGGCCCTGTGCTGTGTGACCTCATATGGTGTCTTTGACCTCTCTGGGCCACAATCCTGCCTCTTCTGCCAGCCCAAGGGAGGAATGGCCCTGGCAAGGAAACCGGGGGCTGCAGGGGACCCTCAGGCCTGTCCCTCAGGGTCTCCCACCAGCAAGCTCACTTCCTGCTAAGATGGAAACAAAACCCCACTGTTCTCTGTTGCGGCTGGCACACTGTAGAATATTAACCTGAAACAAAACAGCTAAATGCAATCCCATCCCATGGAGGAGTGGCCCTCAGGGCTGCAAGGGACCCTCAGTGTGTGGTCCCTGCTCAGCGCAGGACAAGGCCACTGCAGGGGACTGACTCACCTGAAGGTACAAGAAAATAGGGTCACCAAGAAAGGTAGCGAAGAGGGCCTGGGACTAGGGAGAGGGTGATGAGTCACTTGTCCCAGGTCCCTGCAGACTGCAGAGAACCCTGGAACTGCCAGCCTTGGGGGGACACTGGATGAAGGTCACCACCAGCAAGGAACACTATCACCCCCAAGAATCCCTTTAAAAAAATCTGTGAAGGGTTCAGGGCAGGGTGCTTCTCCTTTTTTTTCCTTTTTGGTTTTTTTTTTTGAGACAGGGTCTCACTATGTAGTTCAGGCTGGCCTTGAGCTCACTATGTAGCCCAGGCTGGCCTCGAACTCACGGGGATCCTTCTGCCTCAGCCTCCCGAGTGCTGGGATTACAGGCGTGTGCCACTATGCCCAGCAGGAGCTTCTCTTGTTTATGCCACGAGGGCACCCACAGGTCCTCTGTCTCCTTTGTGGTGGCTCGGGGAGACACCAGCACAGCCCAGAGGCAGTGACTGTCTAGGGCAAAGGACATGGTTCCTTTCTGTTCCACCCAGTACCATGGGTACAGGTCACCTCTGGCCATGGCGCAATGGGAATGAGGCTTGTGTGACGGAACAGTACTGTGTACTTGTTCCATTTTAACTAATCAAAATTTAGTGTAGGGGTTGGGGGTTTAGCTCAAGTGCACCAGGGAAGCACGAGGCCTTGAGTTCAATCCTCAGCAACTCCCCCAAATTTAATGTAAATAAGCCTTATGTGGTGGCAAATGCCTGTAATTCCAGCACTCAGGGAGGCTGAGGCAAGAGGATCTCAAGTTGAAGCCCAGTATGGGTTGAGTTCCCAGTAGCACAAATAGCTGATTTTTTTTTTTTTTTTTCTGGTGCTGGGGCTCAAACTCAGGGCCTTGTGCTTGCAAGGCAAGCACTAACCACTGAGCTACACCCCAGCCCTCCCAGTAGCACAAATAAATAGAGAGAGAGAGAGAGAAAGCAATGAAAAGAGCTGCATGTGGCCGGTGGCCATGGTATTAGCAACCACTGCAGGCTGAATCAGCCACACTCCACCACTGAGCTAGCAGTACCCCTGGACACAGAGCCACGCTTACTGTGGACGGAGAGCTGGCCCAAGCCAGGCTCCCGGGGCACCTCCCTCCTCTGGCCCAGAGGTCACCAAGGTAGCCTTGAGCCACCTCCAGTAGGAACAATCTGGGAGGAGGTCCTCTGTCCCTGCGGACATGCAGACTTTGTACCCAGGTGGGGCCTGTGTGGGGACCTGGTCTTGCTGTGTGACTCCAGGCAAGATGCTGCCCTTTCTGAGCCTGTTCTGCATCATCCTAAACCGCAGCAGCACAGCTAACTGACCTGGCGCCTCACACTGTCAGGCAGACGCTCTGCCGCTGTGTGACACCCAGCCCGGCCCACCCCCATCCCAGGACCTCCCCCAGGAAAAGGGTGGGAGCACCTTCTCCATTGGGATCCACTGCTACAGGTCTCAGCATGTAGGTGACATTGCCAGCAGAATGACTTGATCATGTGTGTGTTTGTGTGTGTATGTGTGTATGTGTGTGTGTGTGTGTGTGTGTTTGTGTGTGTGTGCTCGTGTGGTATTAGGAACTGAACCCAGGGCCTTCACACTGAGCTACATCCTCCATCTTTTTTTATTTTTTATTTTGAGACAGGGTCTCACAAAGCTGCTAAGTTACCCAGGACTTGTGATCCTCCTGCCTCAGCCTCCCAGAGTGCTGGGATCACAGGCCTGCGCCACCACTGCTGGTTTATGGCCCTTGCTTTATCATCAGGGGACTCCAGCTTCCTGAGGAGCCACCACTCACAGTGTCCCCAGGTAGCCTCCTAGGGGAGACTTGTAACTCTTCACAGGGATGGGATGTGACTGCTAAGAGGTGAGCCGGAAGGACCAGCAAGGGCTGGGGGACGATGGCTGGGAGCCAGCACTTACTCCAGGGCTACATTCTGGAGGACCGGACCTCGCTTAGGTCTGCCACCCTTGACACAGGCGCCGTGGTCCTGGCTGCAGACACAGAGCAGGTCTAGGGGCTCAACTCACCATGGAGTCTAAGGCAGACAGGAGGCTGGTGATGATCTCGTCTTTGCGGGCGAAGGCCGAGCTCCAGCGGTCAGGCCCGCAGCCGTTGGCGGGGAGGTCACAGCGCTTCCCCAGCAAGGCCATGGTCACCTGGAGGGACGAAGGGAGGAACAAGGTGGAGGGCAGTGGGCACACATGGTGGCCACTCATCCCAAATCACTAGGCCTGGGCCGGGGAGGAGCCCTGTTTCCCAGTGGGTGGAGCCAAAGGGATGTCCTCCTCCAAGCAGGTGGAGCCTGTGGATACTCTTCCAAGAATGGGCGGAGTCAAGGGCTGCCTTTCCTGTCACTCAAGGGCCTCATGCCTAGGTCAGAATCTGAGCCCCTCTAGGCCGGCATACACAAAGGCCCACACTTTTCCACCCCATCAACACATCAGAGTCCTTCAAGCTGGTTTTGCAGGTCCAGCTCCCTTTGCCTCATTGCCCTTCTGGGCACACTGTCATCTACTAATTGTCCCTTCTGCTGTTCATCATCAACCCTGCTGTGAAGGCACCTGCTGTGACGGCCCCACCCCCAGCCTGGCTGGCTCAGTGCCCTCCCTGGCCTCCCACAGGCCCCTAGCTCTGTCACCATAGCTGGGTACCAAGCCACAAACCCCTGGGGATGAGGCCGAGGCCTGAGGCCTCCGAGCTTCCGCCTGCTTCCTGGCGGTGGGGCTGGGCCTTGGGGTGCAGAAGGGTGCTGCAGGGGAAGCCTGGGTCCCTCAAGGGGGCGCCCTGAGGTAGGCCTCTGCTCACACGGGGTTGCCAGTGTGGAGGGAGCCACGGGTGCCACTATGCCTGCTCCCCACAGTCAGGGACCCAGCTGGGTGGCGCTGGGGAAGGACCTCGAGGCCTGGAGCCTAACGTGCATCCAGCCCACAGGACCTTCTGCAGCCACCACCGTCCCCCCACTCCTGGCTCATGTCCCACCTTTGTGTGAGGCTGAGGTATGGGGTCCCAGCCACTGTTCAGCCCCTGGTATGTTGGGAACCCAGAGCTCCATTGAGTGCCAAAGCGCATCACACACCGGGGCTGAGAAGTGTCCACTTTGGTGACAGAAATGGCCACAGGGGCTGGGGCGCAGCTCCGGTCTGCTCTTTGGCTGGGGGTAAAGACTGCAAGGAGTGGCCTGTTCACACTGGCCAACGCATGGACTGGGTTTGCCTCTGAGGGTTTATGAAACACAGCTCCTCCTGCAAGTTGCAATTTGATAAAAGTCTGAAATCCACGGAGACACGTTAATGGGCAAGAGGCGGCCAGTGGCTACGTCCTGGGCCGTTCTGTGACACGAAGGCCACCTGGGCACTGCTGTGTGGTTCACCACTGAGAAGTTTGCTTCCTGGGGACCAGAAGGCTCCCCTGTCCCCTTGCCGTCCCCTTGCCATCCCCGTGGCTACTGCCCCAACCTTCCCAGAAAAGCCTCCAGCCGTGGCTGCCCCAAATTAAATTGGAGCTGTGGGCCCCAAATTGAATCAGCACAGAGCAAGAGGCACCAGACGGCGATCAGCCCCGGCCTCCCAGCCGCCTGACTGCTCCGGCTCCTTCTGCGCTGGCTCCTTCCGGCAAGGTCCTAATCCACTTAGGAAGGGACAAGAACTCAGGGAGGGAGGTCAGGGAGTGGAACGGGCTGGGGACTTGGCACGCTCTGAGTCCCTGTCCTGGCGCGCTGGATCTCAGGATCCTCTGTCCTGTGCCGGAGCTCGGCGGGGCGCATCTGGGGTCCCTCCAGGGGCCTGAGTGGCTGCAGCTGGGACTCGGGGTGCAGGAGAAGCCCAGGCTGGGTCTGCTAGGACCAGGTCGGGTGAATCGCTTCAATCATGAAGTTTTCATTTGTAAAAGCAGGATGCAGTGAAAGGTAAACCACAGAAGGAGACCAAGACCATGGAGCAAGATCAGCAGTTAACAGGAGCGAGAATCCACGGATGATCAGAAGAGAGGACAGGGAGGCGACACAGACAAGAGGAACCTTGAGCCTGAAGGGGTCAGCAGGGGTGTCAGACGAAGCTCTGGGACCTCAGCCACCCTGACACTGACCACGAAAGGCCGCAGGACCCCGGGGCTGGGAGCTGTGTCCTCCTCTTCTCCTCACCCTCCCTGTTCAGCTCCTCTCACAGCAACCTCCTCCAGGCCCTGGCTGTAAACTTCTCCAGGCTTCCGATTTCCATCTCTAGCCCCTCCCTCCCTGCTTCTAAAAAAAAAACAAAACTGAGAGGAATCAGAAATGGGGGCGCACACCTAATACTCTCAGCACCCTGGGAGGTCGAGGCAGGAGGAGCGCAAGTTCGAGCTCAACCTGGGCAACTTAGAGATGGAAAAGCATGGCCTGCCTCCCTGGCAGGTCCCGTGGGACCAGGTGACCTGCCCTGTCACCTGATATGGGCTCCAGGCCTGCTGGTCCAGCCCTACCTGGGACCAGGGACAGCTTCAGGGACGGCTCCTAGGACGTCTACCCTGATGCCCAGGAAGCTGGCAGCGCCACCCAGCACCCACTCTCCGTCTCCTCCCCCTATTTCCCTTCGGGAGAATGTGATTGCCACTGCCCTGTGGCAATCACAAAGGACCTCATGTGCTTCCTGCCTGATGTCTCTAACCTGCGTGTGAGCTCCGCCAGGCCACAGGCTGTGCCCGTCCTCTTTACTACAGTCCTACCTCCTGGAAAGCCTCTGGGAACTAATGCGGTCCAAGGTCAACCTCAGCCAGGCATAGTGACATGCACCTATCACTGCAGCACTCTGGGAGGCTGAGGCAGGAGGATCACAAGTTTCAGCCCAGCCTGGGCAACCTAGAGACTTAGACCAGGTCTCCAAATAAAAAATAGAAAAGGGCTGCAGCTGGAGCTCAGTGCAAAGGCCCTGGGTTCAATCCCTAGTACCACACACACACACACCTAATCCACCACCAATTCCACTTATATGTGCCCAAAAGACTGAAAACAGTGTCACAAAGATGTGTAACCCATGTCCATAGCGGTATTATTCACAATAGCCGAAGTATGGAGGTCACCTAAGTGTCCACAATGGATGAATGGGCAGAGAAAATGTGCCATAATATCCAGATGGTAGAGCATTACTCAGCTTTGAAAAAGGACATCCTGACACTGGCCAACACCAAAAACCTTGAAGACAGGACGCCCAGTGGAATAAGCCAGACAGAAAAGGTCAAATACTGCCTACTTCTACTCTAACAGACACACAGTGTGGTGAAAATCACAGACACGGAAAGGGGAGCGCTGGCTGCCAGGGCTGGGAGAGTGAGGATGGAATTAGTGCTTACTAAGCAAGTAGATTTCAGTTTTGCAAGATACAGAGACGACAGAGATGGGGAGATGTTGGCGGTGACGGCTGCATGGCACTAGAAGTGTATCTGACCCCACTGAGCTGCACACCCAGAAACGGCTACGATGGTAAATTTTATGCCATGTGGATGTAACACAACAAAAATCTGGGAAGCTGGGTATGATGGCACAGTCCTGTAATCTCAGACACTTGGGAGGCTGAGGCAGGAGGATTCCAAGTTTGAGCCCAGCCTGGGCAACTTAATGATTTAGCGAGAGACACTGTCTCGAAATTAAAAAAATGAAAAGGGCTGGGGACGTAGCTCAGTGGTTCAATCTCAGTACCGTGTACAGGGGGTGGTGGACGGCTAATGCACGTGACTGCTCGGTGGCCTGAACAGGAATGAGCAAAGGGGGTGGGGAGACAGAGGGATGCTGACAAGCACCACTCTGGCACTGGGGTGAGCGTGCAACCAGCAGATACCCACACACACACACTCATTTTCATGCGCACACACACATGCACATGGGTCCTCCCAGGCCAGTGCCAGCGCAGCCCATCTGTGAGCACACAGAGCTGGGACAGGTGACAGGACACGGCCCCACCCTCCGCTCTCCCAGTTGTCTGGTCAGCCCTTCTGTGGTGGCTTTAAAGATACCGGCAAATTCTTTGAGGCTTCTCCCCGGGGTGGTGACGTCTGACTCCCTTCCTCCTGACAACAGACCTCAGTGACTCCCTTTGAACAAATCGCCCTGGAAGTGCCACCCTGTGACGTCATGGCCCGTCCCCAGCGCCACG
This sequence comes from Hystrix cristata, assembly GCA_004026905.1. NCBI lineage: Eukaryota > Metazoa > Chordata > Mammalia > Rodentia > Hystricidae > Hystrix > Hystrix cristata. Next base: position 11,305 of record PVJO010012241.1, read on the forward strand.
AGGCTTCTCCCAGCTTCCACTGCTCTGGGACACCTGGCCTCAGAGCCCACGGCTGCAAGGCAGGGCCATCCCGATTCCACCTCGCTGCAGAAGCCGAGCAGAGCTGGAGACACCCGAAGGGCCATGGCTGCTGCCCCAGCCTGGGCACGAGGCCAACAAGTGGGGAACTTTCGGACATGACCCCAACCTCGGCCTCCTTTTACCTGCAACTGCAGAAGAAACCTGTGTGAGCCACTCAGTTGAGCCCAGTGCACTCCCAAACTGTGGGAATAATAAGACAGGCTGTTTCTGACACTGCTAAGTTGGTGCTATTTGTTACACAGTGAGCAATGACAGATACAACCAAGGGCAGATCACACAGGTGTTCGTGTAGCCAGGGGGCTGTGTTTGGGGGGTGATAAACCTTGGATAGATGGTCTGGAGTGTCCACACACATGTGTACAAGGTCCCCCAATGTGGCACAGAACTGAGGCAGGAGAAGAGGGGCCATCTGTCTTCCTTTTCTCAGCCAGCATCTATTACAAAAGAGCCCATCTACAAGAGGGGACTTTGTTTTTATTTGTTTTGAGACAGATCTCACTATGTAGCCCAGGCAGGCCTTATGGCGTTCCTCCTGCCTCAGCCGCCAGAGTGCTGGGATCACAGGTGTGCACCACCATGCCCCGCTTTCAAGAAGGGACTTGGCCCTCAGGGACTCTGGGTAGGCTTGGCAGCAGGTTCCAAAATGTTAGTCACACCCTAATCCCAGGAGCCTGTAACTGTGACCTTCTAAGGAAAAGCCACTTTTGCAAATGTGACTGATTGAAGGAGCTTGCGATGGGATTATCTCGGATGAGCCACACAGATCCTGATGCATCTCTCAGACCCATTAAGACGAGGCTGGGAGACTGGCACACACGGAGGGAGTGACATGCAGACACTGGCCCTGAAGGCTGGGGTGCCAAGGCCACAAGCCAAGGGGCGTGGTGGTCCCCTCAGGGCTGGGAGGGGCAGAGAGAGGAGAGGTGCCTCTGGGAGACCTGGATTCCTGGAGTCTGGCCCCCTCCCCACTGTCCACCCCATAGCCAGGGGGACATCGCAGGCCACAGCCCTGCCTCCCTGTCCGCTTGGTGGCCTGGCAGCTCCAGGATAGGCAGCAGCAAGGCCTCAGACCCAGCTATAGTGCCCCGGAAGGCAATCTGGAGTTGGGGTCCTGATTCTGGCTCCGTCCCCCAAGGCTGTCCCTCCTCCTACTCAGCAGATCCTTCCAGAGGATTGGGGCTGATGGCAAGGATGTCAGGTGTGGGGGATAAATTACACATCCCTAATCTGAAAATCCCCCATCTGAAATGCTTTAAAGTCCAAAACTTCAGAAAACTGACAGGCTATCACACACGGAAAATTCCACCCTTGACTGCAAGTGACAGGTCAGAGTTACAACGCAGGCACACTAAAAATAACATACAGAACGACCTCCTGGCTCTGGGCGGAAGGTGTTGATGAAGCCAGGCTTGGTGGCGCATGTCTGTAATCTCAACACTCTGGGAGGCTGAGGCGGGAGGATGGCAAGTTCCAGTCCAGCGTGGGCAATGCAGCAAGACCCTGTCTCAGAATTAAAAATTTTTAAAAGGGTTGGGGATGTAGCTCAGCATGAAGGCCCTGGGTTCAATCCTCAGTATTGGGGGAAAAAAAAGAGCTCCATTTTCCAGACACTAGGAAAGCATTTCTGAATCAAGCCTCGCAGCCCAGTGGACGAGCTGGGGCACTGAAGCTGACGGAAAAAGAAAAAAATCTACCCAGCCCGCAAAAGGCAAAGGCGAGCGCACAACACCCAAACACAGCCCCCGCACCATCCGTTGCCATATGCTTATGTTTCTGCACACGGCAGCCTGAGAGAACAAACAGAAAGCAATGTCTCCCGCCCGGCTTGGGGGGAGGCCGTGCCCTCCTCCCTGCAGCCCCGCCTCCTGCTGGCAGCCAGCTCCTGCCCAGAGATCCCCAGGGCACCTGGATTCCTGGAGTCCAGCCCCTCCCCACTGTCCACCCCATAGCCAGGGGCACATCGCAGGCCACAGCCCTGCCTCCCTGCCCACTTGGTGGCCTGGCAGCTCCAGGACAGGCAGCAGCAAGGCCTCAGACCCAGCTACAGTACCCCGGAAGGAGCTGGGGTCCTGATCCTGGCTCTGACCCCCAAGGCTGTCCCTCCTCCTACTCAGAGAGTCCTCCACAGTATCCCAGCATCTAAAGCCAGGAGCTTGGAGGTTGTAGCCTTCCTGGGCTGTATCAGGCGGCTTTTGGTCACTGTGACAAAACACCTGAGTCAGACTGCTTTATCAAGATGAGGTTTGTTCTGACTCACGCTGCTGGAGGCTCAGGGTCTAGAAGGCAGGACACAGGTCTGGGGAGGGGTTGGTGAAGTTCCCTGTCTTGGCTCCCCTCACATAAGACTCTGTGGACTGAAATTCTGCCCAAGCTTGGGGTGGTATAGGGAGGGGTAAACCATATGCCCTGCATTGCACGCACCCCAGGACGACTCTGTGATTCCTGGGCTCAGACCGGGGTCCTCTCTGCCGCTGGGGCTGCTGGGAGGAGAAGCTTATAGCCAGCAGAGCAGAGAGCACCCCCCCCCTTATGACAGCCTCCGATCCTGTCTCCTCGGCTAGTTAAAACCCACGAGTCCCTTTCCGGCTGGTGGTTAAGGAGCCTGCATCCCGCGTGTGACCCACCCACTGCATGAATAAAGGACCCTGAGCGTGCCAGGACCCCGAGGGAGACACTGCGCGGCTCTGGACCCTCACATGGCATCTTCTTCCCTCCGCTAGTGCAGGGGTCCGCCGGCCCTCGGTATCCACAGGGCCGCGCCATGGGTTCTGCCAACCCTCGTGGGGAAGTGGCTAAAAAATAAACCTGTGTCTGAACTGAACATGCATGGCCTTCTTTTTTGTCCTAATTCCCGAAACCATACAGGACGACAACTATTTACATCTCATTTTACTTTGCACAGTTATTAGAAGCAATCTCGAGAAACTGCCAGTATACGGGAGGCTGTGCATGGGTTACAGGCAATCCTCCCGCCTTTATAAGGGACCTGAGCACCTGCAGTTCAGCTGTCCCCACGGCTACCAAGCGACACTGCAGTCCATTCCTTGGCACCTCTGCAGCTGAGCGAGCCCGGGGACAATGCCCAGACAGGGAAGCACTCCCAGTCAAAGGGCAGAGCTTGCCCACGGCCTGCAGCCCCTCAGGGAAGGAGGACTAAAGCCACCACCTAGGAGGCAGGTGACAGAGAACAAGAAGGCTGGCAGGTGGGGCCGCCTCCACAATTCCTGCTCCCCGAGACAGCCCAGGGACCCTGCTGGGCCTCTGCCACTGAATTCACAACAGCCCACAAGCCTTATTTCACTTTCCAGATCTTCCGGGTTTCTTGTTTCTCGGTGCTGGAGCTAAAACCCAGGGCCTCATACAGGCCAGGCAAGAGCTCTATGTCCAAGCGACAGTCCCAGCATCTCCTTATGACTCTTCCAAATCCCCTCTGAGATCAGGCGGACACTGAATGAATTAGAACGGGCAATCAACAAACCCTGGCAGGCCCAGCTTCAGGCACAGCTCCGGAACCACAACTGTGCTGTCCCTCCTAGATTTCCAGTACTGGGGATTGAACCCAGGGTTCCATTACTGAGCTACCTCCCCAGCCCTTTTTTAAAATAGGGTCCTGCCAAGTTGCTGAGGCTGGGCCTTAATTACTGACCCTCCTGCCTCAGCCTCCTGGAGTGCTAGATGATAGGCACTTTGCCACTAATTTAATTCTGGGGTGTTACTGGGGATGGACTTGGGGTCTCCCATGTGCTAGGCAAGTGCTAGGCAAGTGCTACACCCCTGGGCCACAGCCCCAGCACAGATTCTCTCCTTCTCACTAAAGAAGGTCTTTTAGGGAAATAAATATTTCTTTGAAAATGAGCAATAATTCAGACGGGACCCTAACTTCAGTGGCAGCTTGTGGTTGCTCCCGACGTGGCCTCCCTGGCGCCAGGTCTGCTGGAAAACACATCAGACAGACGCACAAACCTCAGACACACAGAACGCCATGGCTGAACGTCACCAAGATGATGAAAGCGTCCGGGCATGAAAGGTCACAGTGTGTACAGTTCAAACACAGGCCAAGCCCCACATTGGGGAACAGGTGGCGGCCTGCTCAGCAGGTGGGGGCGGCAGGGGGGCCAAGGGGTTCCCCAAGAGCTGGCAATGTCCTGCTTCTTTTCTGGATGCTGGTGATAGGAGAGGGGACTCTAGGCTTCAAGTTTTTTTTTTTTTTTTCAGCAAAGTGTGGTGGCAACCCTGTAATCTCAGCCCTCAGGAGGCTGAGGTAAGAGAATCACAAGTTCAACGCCAATCTGGGCTACATAGTGAGTTCAAGGCCAGCCTGGACTACCTGGCAAGACCCTGTCTCAAAAAACAAAAAAAGACAGGGCTGGGGATTTAGCTCAGTGGTTAGAGTGCTTGCTTAGCAAGAGCAAGGCAGACTTCGGTCCCCAGCACACACACACACCCAAAAAGAAGACAGGCCCAGGACACACAGAGAGGCCCTGGATAGACGTTCCAGATGGATCCTACCCCGACTTTTCTCCCTTTCACTTTTCTCTATTTTGTACATTTTCTAGTTAACTAAGTGACATTTTTACAACTTGGAAAAACAGAACTTTGTTCATTCTTTTAAAAGACACCCAGTACAGCTGCCCCGTGGGACACGAAGGCCACGGAGCTGGGCACAGGTCTGTGGCCCGGCCACCACGAGCCGTTTCCTCATCCTTGCTCCTGGAAGGTGAGCTTCCGAGGCTCAGCCAGGCCTGTGCTAGGGGCTCAGACAGACGCCCTGGGATCCTCCGATTAACGCTTCTCTGCTCTCCTCCCACCCCGGAAGAGCCCTGTGGCTACAGGACCGGGCGGTACCCCGGGGAGGGGATGTGGCCTGGCCCGGTGGGCAGACAGCTCTGCCGGGTCGGGTTACCACCAGTTATTTAAAGCCGGCTCCTGGCTCCTGCCGCCTGTGTGACTAGGATGAGAAAATGTAGCGCGCCCGGCGGGCCGCGTGCCTATGGCAACTGGCGGTGTGGCCTTGGAGACTAATCTCCGGCTGCAGGCGGCTGGGCTCCCTGCGGGGCCCCAGGCTGGGGGACGGCACAGGCCCCTGGCCCTGCTGAGGGGTGTCTCGCCAGCCCACAGACACCCGAGTTCCCATGGCCACAGCCTCTGCCGCACGCGCACATGGGGACAGTCACACGTGGGGGCACAGGACCCCTGCTCGCTCCACCTAACACTACCACACTCAGTCTTGCACACCAACGGGCCAACAGCAGGTGCCCCTGCCCCTAGGGAATCCTCAGGGAGTGGACGGGACAATGACAATAAAACGGACTCACAAATGAAAGCCAATGCTTAAAAGATGGTGTGTAATTCCATCAGTCTGGGAGGCTGAGGCAGGAGGATGGCAAGTTCAAACCCAGCCTGGGCGATTCCAGCAAAACGCTGTCTCAAAACTAAAAACAGAAAGGGCTGGGGACGTAGGTCTGTGGGAAGGCCCTGGGTTCAACCTCCAGAACTGCAAAAAAGATTTTTTAAAACACATGTCATACACTCGAGCCGCTGGTAGTCACACGGGTGTATACACAGAAACACTCATCACACTGGACACTAAGCTTGGTGGACTTCACCATAAGTAAATTCTGCTTGCATCAGAGATAAAGACATGTGACACAAAAGCAGCACAGGACAGTGGGGCACAGTCAGGGGGCCCCCGGAAGAGGTGACACCAGGCTCCCACAGCCTCCCAGCCTCCCTTGTCCACGGGAGGACCCCACACTGACCCCCAGCACCCGTATCCCCCGCACACAGACGCTGAGCAGACTCTGAATCGGTGCCAAGTGCCCGCTGCCCAGGAAGCCTGGCCGCCAGCCGGGGCTGCCCACGTGGTCGGGTCAGGCGCGGCAGAGTGTGGCTCTGGTGGCCGCAGGGTCCGGACAGGAAGTGGTGGGCGAAGCCACCGGTGTGGCCAGGGGCCAGTTGAGGAGCTGGGAAGACGACTGAGCCAAGGGGAGCCACGATGGTGGTAGATAAGGGCAGGGTGAGACCCAAGCAGCAGCAAAGGCCCCGAGTGGGTGACTGTGCTGGGCAGGCCAGAGCAAGAGAGGTCTGAGGGAGAGAGCTGAGGGGAAGACACAGGTGGCCAGGGCACCCCCAGGACACAGGATGGCGGGGGGCAGGAGGTGAGAAAATGGGTGGAGAACAGGGCAGCGGTGAGTCTTGGGGACCCCTTCCTTCCCTGGGGGGAAGGGCCCAGAGCCCCAGCCCATCGAGGATGCCAGAAAAGGTCCCCAATCCAATGTGGAGGACACCCAAAGGCGACCTGCACTGCACTGCCATCCCCCAGGGCCTGTGACAGCGCAGGGTCTGCAGCAGGCCGCCCCTGAACAGAGTGACGCACTGCTTCCTGACCTGTTAGGCGACTCCAGCACTGGGCAGTTGTCAGCGTGCACTGAGACACGCGGAGAAGGCCACAATGACCATAGGACATCCCCAGCTCTTTTTTATTTTTTATTTTGAGACAGGATCTTGCTAAGTTGCTAAATTGCCCAGGCTAGGCTCAAACTTGCAACCCTCCTGCCTCAGCCTCCCATAGACCAGGGATTTCAGGCCTGCACCACCCTCTTCGGCAAGGCCTGGCAAGGCTGACTGGAACGTCACCATGTGGTGGTGTGTATCAGTGGGCAACTCCACAAGACCCTGATGTTTGTGTCCCTGTGCACAGGAGCCTGGGTAGGAAATGCAGGCCTGGTGTTTAGCTGGGTGTTGGGGACTGTGGCAGCTGCCCCCCGCCCCAGTTCTGGCTGCTCTTCCAGGCTCATCTACATGGCATACATGTTATTTATTCTTTTCATTTATTTTTGCATGGCTGGGGAAGGAATCCGGCCTCCCTGCCACAGAGCTGTGCCCAGCCCTATGATGTGTTTTGGGCAGCTTCGGCCGGGCGGAAAAGCCAACAGGCGATCTAATCTGGGGCGCTGGCTCCAGGCATCGCCCTCCTGCCTCCACCTACCCCGGGAAAGCTGGACTCTGCAGGGTTCCCTCCTGGGCCTCAGTTTCCCTATCTGTAAACTACAAACTTCAGCTGAAGTTAGCCAAGGGCCTTCCCAGCCTTGGCCCCAGCTGGAGGGACCTGCACGCCCTTCTCGATGCCCAGCTTCCATATGCCTGGTACCCCTCAGCCTTCTCCAGAGCTCCTGCCCACCCAGCACCCAGCCGCCCCTCACCCACAACTCCTCCTCTTTCCTTCCCATCCCATCCCAAGGGCTCCCCGTCCCAGCCCTGAGCCTGCCTATGCTGCCCCAGCCTGCACCCCTCTCTCCTACGCTGCTGTGGGCCCTGGTTAATTGCTGTGTATTTTCACCACTCTGGCGATGGCCCAGGCCGAAGCTGGGGGTAAAATGGGCTGCATCCCTGTCCCAGGCCCAAAGCTTACAGACTGCGGTCACCTGGCACAGGCACAGGATGGAGGGCTGGCATCTGGCCAGAAACACTAGCTACCAAGGACGGAGGGTGGGGGGCGAGGCCCAGGGGCGGCCTGGGTGAAGATGGGGGCTGAGGACGCTGTGAGATCCAGGGCGCTCCGCAGGGTTCCCGAATGCTCACCAGGCCCAGCCAGTTGAGCTCTGATAGAGCAATAAACATTATAGTCACTGGTAGGTTTGGAGTGATTTGTCCCTAAGACTCCTGTGCTAGAAGAGGCTACACTGTGGGTGGTGGCCCTTCAAGAGGCGGGCTTTAGTGGGAAGGCCTTTGGTCACTGGGATTCAAGCTGCTGTCCAAGCCTGAGTGAGTTCTCAGGAGAGCAGGCTGTCATCAAACTAAGCCAGGCATGGTGGCACACGCCTGTCATCCCAGCACTCTGGGAGGCTGAGGCAGGAGAATCCCAAGTTCAAGTCCAGTCTAGACAATTTAGTGACTTAGCAAGACCCTGTGTCAAAATAAAAAATAAGAAAAGGGGTGGGGATGCGGCTCAGCATGAAGGTCCTGGATTCAATCTCCAATACTTTAAAAAAGGAAAAAGAACAAGACGGTCTCCTGCTTGCTCCTGTGATCTCTCTCTCTTGCACACTCCAGCCATAATGTCATGTGCCACGTTGTGACAAAGAAAAGGGGCCTTGGCCAGGACACTGGCACGATGCTCTCGAGTCTCTGGAGCTGCAAACTAATGCACCCAGCCTCGGGTACTGCGTCACACACGAGAGTGGAAGGACTCGGTGACCTATAAGTGTCTCTACTCTCACAGGCAGGTGGCCACCTCCCAGGATCTGCCCACCTACGTGCTGCGAGTCCCCAGCCCACTTGTTCCTATCACCAATGCTTGGCTGTGCGCTCAGGGCCAGGAATGCCAGCACTCGGCCCGGGGAGCAACATGCCTGGCTTTGTGACTCCACGTGTACCTGCACACGTGCCAGCACACGGTCGCTTCTCTGTGACATGGCTCCCACGCCATGGGAGGGAGGCGGGTGTGCAGGCGACTGCCCACAATGGTGCAAGGATCCGGCCACATCCACATCCCACACAGCCATCTCCTTCCGGCACACACATGCGACTCTGCCCGGGCTGCACCATCCTGCCTGAGCCCTCCCAAGGGAGGAGGCCGGGTCACAGCAAACAGCACCCCCACGCATGTACTCTAGCCCCAGGAAGCCCTTTTCCAAATGCCAAGGTCCCCGCAACACCCCTGGGGCCTGGTTCTAACAGCTCTGCTCCCCTGGCCCCAGGCTGTGCAACACCGGCCAGCCTGCTTGCCCTCTCTGGGCCATGCTCTCCTCTGCCCCTTCCTCCCTCGCAGGTAGGGAAGATGGGCTGGTCATCGCTTTCCTGTCCTCACACCTTCTAGGGTGTGGACCTCAATGAGCCAGGACCACCACCCTGACCGTGGTCATGGTGACCAGCAGCACTGAGGGGGCGCGGACACCTGGCACCTCATCCTGCGGCAACCCCACAACACAAAGGCGTCTCCCATGCACAGGCTCAGAGGGTCAGCAAGCACACGCCCACCCCCAGCATCCCCCGGCACCCCCCCAGCGTTCCCAGCTGACGCACCACTGCCAGCCCGCCAGCCCCACTGCCCGCACCGGTGCCTGGCTCTCCACAGGCTCTGTACTCCAAACCTGTCTCTTGTTTTTTTTTCCCTCTTTGGTACTAGGGACTGAACTCAGGGTTTTCATATTGAGCCACATCCCCGGCCCTTTTTTAATCTTTTATTTTGAGATAGGATCTCATTGCTAAGTTGCCCAGGCTGGGTTTGAACTTGCGGCCCTCTTACCTCGGCCTCCCAGAGCGCTGAGATGACAGATGTGTGCCAGCACACCCTGCTCAAATCCAAACCATCTTTTCTGCCTCAACCCGCTGGAGGCCAAGGGGGGCTCCCTGAGGTCACAGGGAGGCTGGACGCAGGCTTCCTGGAGGCACTGTGGGCCCCCAAATCCAGAAGGGACCTGCAGATGTGGAGAGCTACAAATGGGGCCACGGGAAGAGCCCTGCATTGCCAAGGTCACAGCTTTCGAGGGAGTGGGACTGGTTCCAGGGGAGCCACCCAGGTCACCCCGTCTGCCTCCCTCACCTGTGGCAGCTGTGAGCAGGTCTCAGGGCAACAGGGCCCTACTCCACAGCGAACAGAAGCCCCAAGCTGCCACCAAGCCCGGCCACTACCCCGGCTCCAGGAGGCCTCCAGAGCCCTCCATGGGCCAAAGTGGGAATGGCACACAGCCCACGTGAGCAGGGACAACGCAGCAGAATACAGCGGGCCTGTGAGCCCGAGGCCAGGGGCCTGGGAAGAGACAGCCTGAGACGGCCACCTGTCCCCGGAGGCCCCCAAGCCCCCTGAGGAAGTTCTTCAGGGCTGTCACCCAATGGGACCAGCTCAGGCCAGCGGATCTGAGGGGCAGAATCTGGGGCCACTCTTCCAGGGGACAGCGCCGCCATCTCTCTGGCCCCAGGAGGCTTGGGGGCCGCGGGAGGGGAGGCAGCCAGATGAGAGTGCCCAGTGGTGGATGCGGATCTCGATTCTCACAACTCCAACTTCGCTGTACAAAAACAAGCCAGCACACCTGAGGTCCCTTCCAGCTCTACCAGCGCATGGCTCCAAAGCACACGGCAAGCCAGGCACAGCGGCATATGCCTGGGGGCCCAGCTATTCAGGAGGCTGAGGCAGGAGGATCAAGGTTAGTGTGGACAACACAGCAAACCCCTGTCTCCAAAAAATAAAAAATGGGGTTGGGGATTTAGCTCAAGGGGTAGAGCACTTGCCTAGCAAGGCCCTGAGTTCCATCTCCAGCACCCAAAAAAATAAATATGTCAACAAAAAAGCACACAGCACGCCCCATCTAGGAGGCTCTAGAATAGGGGATAGGGCAGGGCACACCAGGAAGGGGACAGGAGGGATCCCACTGCAGTTCATGTCCCCAGCCCTGGGCACAAGTCACATTAACCAATGTGACAGACAGACAAAAACTCCCAAGTGCCACAGGAACAGCCGGGCCCCAAACAGGGTGACTCTGGGGGACCACGTCCAAGCCAGACTGTGTATCAGACACGGCAGGAACATCGGCTCTGGGACACAGCTCTGTGAGCTTCTGCACGTTTATGTTATGGTTTGTGTCTAGATGCCCCCCACAAAGCCTCACACACTCAGGTGGGGCTTCTGGGAGGCGGCTGGATCATGGGCATGTGATACTGAGATGAAGGCAGGTGTGGGTGGCACCCATCAACGGGCTCGCAGCCGGGACGGAAGACAAAAGGACAGGGAGGGGCTGGGGATTTAGCTCAGTGCTTAAAGTGTTTGCCTTGCAAGCATGAGGCCCTGAGTTCGATTCCCAGTACCAAAAAAAAAAAAGGACAGGGAGGAGGAGCTTGCCACTGCTGCTTGCTGCCGTCTGCCTGCCCTGCGTACCATGGACTGTCCCCTCTGCATGCTCTCTGCCTGCCACCCCAGCTCAGAGCCAGCCAACTAGGACCAAAAATTCTGCAAGCTGTGAGCCAAATAAACCTTTCCTCCTTCAACTTTGGGTGTTGGGTCCTTTTGTCTCAGCAGTGAGAAAAGTAACTAAGACAGTAAGTCACACAGCTGCCACCATAACCAGACGGGATCCATCATGCCCCAAATCCCCAGGCCCCCACTCAGCCCCTCCCAGCCCCAGCAGGCCCATCCGCCCTCTGTCCCCAGGTGCACATTTCCCCGACAGTCATGGCAGTAGACGCACAGGGGACACAGCACTGGCTGCGGGGCTGGGCCAGAACCCAGGGCCACGCTGCAGCAAGCAAGGCCGCACCAGGGAGCCGCACCCCAGCCTGTGGGACGTAGTGTCAGGCTCAGCCGTTCCTCTTCACTGCCGACTAGTATTCCACACTGTGGAAGGACCAGTGTACCACGCCATTCACCAGCTGCACATCTGGAAGGGCCCCAGGTTTGGGTGATTTTGAAGAGAGCCACTTTAAATTTTCACTTCTCTTGGGTACATATCTACAAACAAGTTTGCTAGGTCATACAGCCAGTGTGGGTTTAATTTTCTAAAAAGCTGAGAAAAATTCAAAGACACAACCATTTGAGACTGCCAGGGCAAAAGCTACAGTGCTACACGCCTGTCATCTCAGCACTCCGGGAGGCTGAGGCAGGAAGACTACAAGTTTGGGCCCAGCCTGGGGAATTTAGTGACTTAGTAAGACTCCCAGCACTGAGGGAGGCTGAGACAGGAAGATCCCAAGTTTGAGTCCTACATCAGCAATTTATCCAGACTGCATCTCAAAACGGGCTAAGGATGTAGTCCAATGCACAGGCCCTGGGTTCAATCCCCAGTACCACAAAGAAAAAGAAAACTGCCCAGGACTGGGGTGGGGAATGGGGAGACTAACAGGTACAGCTTGTTTTGGGGACGAAGAGAACTTTCTGGAACCAATAACCGCTGTATGGTACACTTTAAATAAAATGGTGAGCTTCATGGTGCAACACTATCTTCCTGAAGAACACTAATAAATAAGTAAAGGACTGCTCCACTGTCTTCCCGGACCGGCTGGATCGTTTTACACTGCAGTCAGTGGGTGTGAGCAAACCAGCTCCGGCAGTTCTTTTGTTTTCTTCTGGAACTGAGGATAGAATCCAGGGGTGCCCCACCACTGAGCTACACCCCAGCCCTTTTATTGTTTTATTCTGAGACAGGGTCTTGATAAGCTGCTAAGGTGAGGCTTCAAATTGCAATCCTCCTGCCTCAGCCTCCCTCAGCGCTGGGATTTCAGGTGTGATCCACCATGCACAGCTCACAGCTATCTCTGAAAGCAGCTAGGTCTGGTCAGGGGTGTTGGGAGGCAGGAATGGAGGCCCAGCTGTACCCAGCAAGGGCTGAGCAGAGGGAGGGAAGCCCTCTATCTGTTCCTGAAACAGGAAGTTGACCCAGGTCTAGGCCACGAGGCAAAGACCCTTCTTCCCTTTGTACAGCAGGCTAACTCTTGTCTCCCCACACCTCTTGTAGCTAGAGGACACAGATACATCAGTGACAAGGGTGTGCGTAAAGGCAACACTTGCGAGCATGAAGCTTCTGCCCTCTTCCTCTCCATCTGGACCATGGCTATGATGACTGGAGGGGATGCAGCCATTTTGTGACCATGAAGACAAAACCTAAATACTAAATCAAAACTACAACAAGCCCTTCGTTCGTACTACAATGGCTACAAGGGAGAAGACAGATACAACAAGTACTGGTGGGGATGTGGAGAAACTGGAACGCTTATTTACTCTGCTGTTGGGGATGTAAAACGGCCTGTCTGCTAGGCACAACGGACCGGAAGTTCCTCAAAAGGTCAAACGTTGATTTATATAACTCCGCATTTCCATTTCTAGGCATCTACCCCACAGTACTTACATTAGCCCACAGCTGGCAAAATCAACTGAACCAGAGGCTGCTTTATAGGAAAGTACCAAACACTGTATTAGAGAGTAAGACAGAGAGGGAGAGGGAGAGGGAGAGACAGACAGGGAGAGGGAGAGGGAGAGGGAGAGAGAGATACACTTTCATACCACCAAGGCCCAAAACCCACAACCATGCCAGGCCAGGGACCGTCTGTACGTGAAAAAAATCATCAACTTACATACTTTAAAGAAACGGTTTTCGCTGGGCATGCAATCCCAGCATTCTGGCAGGCTGAGGCAGGAAGATCAAATTTTGAGCCCAGCCTGGACAATTTATTGACACCCTGTCTGAAAATAAAAGCAAAAAAGGGCTGGAGATGCAACTCAGTGGGAAGGTCCTCGGCTCGAGCCCCAGTACTGCAAACAATAAACGAGGCAAACAAATAAAAACGGCTCGACAGGGAGGAAGGGACCCCGGAGCCTGAAGCCTGCTGTGCCCGACCCCAACATCTGTCACTCACGGCTTCGTCTTGCAAGGGACAAGCCGATCTCTCTGCTTTCGCCCGTCCTCAGCATGCTGTCACCAGAGCCAAGCTCACGCACCCAAGGCGCCGGATCGCCCCCTTCGCCGCCACCAGGACAGGGGGGCGACAGGGACTAAAGACAAGAGCCTCGGCCCAGGATGGCGACGGAGGCTCGGCCAAACGTTACATTCCCAGCACGGCCACCGTGCAGCCTCCAAGGTGGCACAGACACATACACACATACACACACACACACACACACACGAGCCCTATGTACACGCAACACGTGTGCGCACACGGCGGCACGTGTATCTAACCGACTCATGATCACAAACAGGAACCCCAAATCGGGCTGTACCAGGCTCAGGAGTGCAGCCGCCAGGGAGGCGGGACTGATGGGTGGAGGAGGCCCCAGCTTCAACACCACATTCAGCCGGCTTCCTCCACAGTGCAGCCCAGCTGGCCTGAGCTACTGGAAGGTGACAGCTGCTGGTGCAGGTGACAGAAGAGGCCAGACAATCAGCACACGGTCTATGATACGGGATGCGGCCCAGGAGCTCCGGGCACAGGAACCCGGGTGTGTAGCAACCGCAGACATCTCAGCTGGACCTGCAGGGGCATCAGCCCCGTGAAACGGCCACGCAGTACACGAAAACACACTTCAAGGGGAAGCAGCTGGGAGCCGGGTGTAGTAGCAACACACCTGTGAGCCCAGCACTCTGGGAAGCTGAGGCAGGAGTGTCGCAAGTTCAAGCTCAAGCTGGGCAACATAGTGAGACCCTATCTCAAAGTTCAAAGTAAAAGGGACAGGGGATGTAGCTCAGTGTGAAAGTCCTGGGTTCAGTCCCCTACATAGCAGACAGGGGCCTTTCTCGGGCCTCCGAGGACTTCAGAAGATGTGAGAGGGTGGTGAGGCGATAGTGGGGCACAGGGGTGGGTGTGGAGGTCTGCGGGACACCTCACAAAAACACAGCAGACAGAGAGAGAGAGAGAGAGAAGATGAGAAGGGGAGGGGGAGGGAGGGAAGGAGGGAAGGAAGGAGGGAAGGAGGGAAGGAGGGAAGGAAGGAGGGAAGGAGGGAAGGAGGGAAGGAGGGAAGGAGGGAAGGAGGGAAGGAGGGAAGGAGGGAAGGAAGGAGGGAAGGAGGGAAGGAAGGAGGGAAGGAGGGAAGGAAGGGCAGCCCCACCCCACAGGCCTCATTGTGCACAAGCCCAGACACAGCTGATCTTGGCTGGTGCTGAGCAGCTGGAGGCAGCCAGGCCGATGGGGCCCGGCAGTTCCACTGAGGCATGGCTGATCCCGTGCTCCATGAGCAGATTCTGGTGAGCACAGAGCAAGGAATGAAGGTGTCCAGTTTCTCTCTGGGCAGAACTGGGGGGCTCTAAGGGGCCAACCTCTGGGGACATCCTATGACAATGTGAGGACATCGTGTGACCATTTGAGAGAATGCTCTCGCCTGGCCCAGTGACCAGCTTCCCCCTGAGGAACACAGCGGCCTCCCAGGGACCCTGCCACCCCACTTGGCTCCAGCCAGGCTCAGAGCGGGGGAAGTTGGTGACCAAGCTGGGACTCGAACCCACGCCTGCTTGGCTTCCGAGTCCCCAGTGGCTGAGCAGTGACCTGGGCAAGGCCCTCGCCAGGCGCCCCGGGGGCAGGAGGGCGATGGACCAGGATCAAAGGGAGGTTGTGGTTTCCCACCTGCCCAGCTGGGAGCCTAGATGCAGGCAGCAGGGCGCTGCCGCCGCCTCACACAATGCCCCGCCTCCCCACTGGGCCTCACTGCTGGAAGCCGCCACACCTGAAAAACCAGCTTCCGGATAAACAGGAGACACCAGGCTGCCCAGTCCCAGAGCAAGCCCCTCCTGGGGCTGCCAGGACCACCCCGGAGCTGGGTGGGTGGGCGAAGGGGTCCTGCCTGTCAGCCACAGGGTGCCACCCAGGAGCACCCCAGGGCCCTTTCTCAGGCCTCTGAGAACTTCAGGAGATGTAAGAGGGTGATAAGGAGATGGTGGGGCACAGGGGTGGGTGTGGAGGTCTGCGGGACACCTCACAAAAACTAATTAAAACCATCTGGGGTTGGGGATTTAGCTCAGTGGTTAGAATGTCTGCCTGGCAAGCACAAGGCTCTGAGTTCGATCCCCAGCACCAAAAAAAAAAAAAAATCACCATCCAAATCCTGCAGGGCTAGGGCTAGGGCACAGCTTAGTGGCAGAGTGCTTGTCTGACATGTCTGAGGTCCTGGGTTCCACTCCCAGCAAAATGTACACACGAAACCCTGAATTGTAGCTGGGTGTGGCAGCACATGCCTCTAATCCCAGCAGTCTGGGAAGCTGAGGCAGGAGGATCCTAAATCGGAACCCAGTCCAGGCAACTTAGTGATTCCATGCGATCCTGTCTCAAAAACAAAAAATAAAGGCTGAAGATATAGCTCAATGTGAAGGCCCTGAGTTCAATCCCCGCTATGCAAAAAAATAAAAATAAGAATCTCTCCAAATACCCCTGCCAGCCACATGGCCAGCCAGTGAACTGTTTCCATAGGAAGCCGTGACCCTCAGGAAAACCAGGGGTTTAAAACGCCAATCAAAAACCAGCTAGCTCTTCCAGGATCTCCCCTGCACAATGCCCACCCAGCCCCCCACAAGGCCCCATCTTTCAGATGGTGAAACTGAGGCCCAGCCAATCAGGCCACTGTCCCCAGCACAGGTGGCAGACTGGCCCGGCTGCAAGTTTCTGTGGCCGGTCAGAACCTCAGCGCTGCCCACACAGACATCCGTGGGAACGGCCACTGTTCACACGAGCACCCCAGAAGCAGGGCAGTCTGAGTGTTTTGTCAACTGAAATTTTATGGAGAGTCCTAGGAGGGCACTGGGCTAAACATGGCTCTCACCTGGTGCAGGAGACACAGGGAGCTGGGGTCCCGCAGAGCGGGGTCTCTCACAAACAAAGCCTTCTGTTTAAAGATGAACAAAAGCAAGCAGGGAGCGGGGCACATGCCTGTCAGGTGGGAGGCTGAGGCAGGAGGAGGGCAAGTTTGGACCCAGCCGGGACAATTTAGCAATTTGTTGAGACCCTCTCTCAAAAAAAACAAAAAAAGAGCTGGGGATGTAGCTCAGTCCACAGGCCCTGGGCTCAATCTGCAGTAGCCGCAACAATAAATGAATAAATAATTAAAAATTTAAAAAATAAAAAGATGAACAATTCAGGCAGGGAGTACAGCTCAGTGGTCAGGTCCTTGCCTAGCACGCAGTGGGCCCTGGGTTCTATCCCCAATACCCTCAAATTTAAAAAACTTAAAAACCAGAGAACCAAAACCTGGACATGCGCAGTCATTTGCCTGGGGTGACACAGCCCTGTTCTACCTGACCCTAAATCCCACTCCAAGCTCCAGGGTGACCCTGGCCCCTCCTTCCCAGGAGAAATACAGAATTTTTATGTGGCAGATAGAGTTACATGGGTAGGGACCCACCCAATTCTTTGGTTGGGGGGTCCTAAAAGCTGGGCGAGGTGCCCCAGGCACCGCGGACCTCCTGCCGTTGCCATCCCAGCCCTGGGTGTCACTGCTCTGACGCCCACCTGGGCTGCGGGGGCCCCCGAGGGTGGCAGCAGGAAGGTGTAATTTCATCTCAGGGCTCAGTGCTTGAGTCACCAGAAACTCGGGATGAAATTCCAGCTCTGGGGACAAAAGTACGCAGCTCTCCTGGCTCAGGGTCAGCGAGGGAGGGGGGCAGGGATGGGGCGCAGGCCACAGACAGCACTTTGGTGGGAGGGAGAAAGAGTTCCCTTTCTGGGGTGCCGGGCGGTGTAGGGTGTGGCAGGTGGCCTGCCGGAATGCCTGCCACCAAGAGGAACCTGTTCTGGACACGCCCATCCCCCAGATGAGGACTCACCAGCGAGTGACCGGCAAGTGACAGGATCCAGGTTCTGAGGTCCCATACAGTGTGAGCCCATTTATGGGACTCTGGAAATGGAAACTCAAGAGAGCACAGATCAGCATGGCCAGGAGCCAGGTCAGGGAGGGGACCACTGCCAAGGGTCTGGAGGACACTCTGGGGACAGTGGGACTTTCTCCATCCTGATGGAGGGTGGGGCCCTGGGAGCGCACAATGGGCAAAGTCCTTTAACGGCATGGAGGACATGGGCTGGCTATATCCTCAGTCGTGTGAGATAAACACAGCCACAGCAGAGTGAGCCCTTCCCGGTGTGGGCCTGGGCCTCTTCGGGCACCTGAGAGTCCCTCACTGGTAGGGGAGTGACAGACGGACGGACAGATACAGACTCTGGCGGCTGGAAAAAGTCCCCTGCCACCCCGCTAGGCCCATGGCCAGCACGCGGGCCCGTCCTCACCCAGCCACCCATGGCAGCCAGAGAGAGTGCCCAGGGAGGGAAGGAACCCCCAGCTGCCCCCCAGCCTGCTCGGCACCCTCGAGCTGCCAGGTCACCTCCACCTTGCCACCCTGGTTCCATGCCCGCCTCTCTGCCCTGGAGGAGCCCATCTGCCCACACTGTGACGCCCCCGCTGAGGTCCCCCAGACCACAGTGCCTCTGCCCTGGGCACAGGCCAACCAGGGGCACCACCTCCATTCCAAATGCAAGCAGAGTGCCCAGGTGGGGACGAAGGACAAGGACCAGGGGATCCCGGCCTCTCACTTCCAGGCCACATTCCCCACTGTGGGGATACAGGATACTGGGATGGCAGCGTTTCGGGGTGCAGGCGATCCCAGCGACCACCGCTCAGGGGGTTTGAAAGGCCCAGCAAAGCAGGCTGAAATTTAACCCCCACTACGAGGTATTAAGGGGGGGACCTCAAAGACCCGATGACGGTTAGATGAAGTCATGAGGTGACTCCATAACAGCACTGGTGGCTGAGAAGAGGCAGAGCGAGCGAGCCTGGCATGATGGTGCACACCTATAATCTCAGCACTCCGGGAAGGTGAGGCAGGAGGGTGGCAGGTTCAAGCCCAGCCTGGACATTTTAGTCACTCAGCAAGAATCTGTCTCAAAAATATATACACGCGAAGGGCTGGGGATGTAGCTCAGCAGGACATCCTGGGTTCAATCCCTCGTGCCGCCAAAAAAAGAGGGAGAGAGACCACCCAGGGGGGCAAGCTTGCTTCATCTCACTGTATGATGCCCTGAGCCAGCTTTCAACTCTACAGCATCCCCGCCACGTGTGCCCCGCAATCTGACTTCTAGAACCATGAGCTAAATAAACCTGCACCCTAACCACCAGTCACTCGGGCTGCAGTCTTCAGTGACAGCAGTGGGAATGGACTGAGATACACCACACTGTCCCCGTCCCATGATCGACCACTCCAGAGGCGGAACCTCCCCAGATGGAAACGAGGGAACCTCAGAGAAACTCTCTCTCAGTGCTTGCATCTGGCTTTGCAAACCTTTTGTTTCTGTTTTTGCTTGCTAGGTAGCCCGGGTTGGGTTCCAACCTGCGATCCTCCTGCCTCCGCCTCCCAAATTATGGGCTCACAGGTGCGGACTACGGTGCCTGGCTAGGCCTTGCAAATCCTGATGGAACGAATTAGGGTGTTTCTGGAAACTTCCTGCCTCCTCCCAGCACAGTACGGACCACTGGACCACTGTGGCACAGAAGACTCTGGGGAACACTGTGAGCCCCAGATTGCACTCTAAAGTCGCCTCCTATGTCACCCAAGCTTAACAGCACTTAACAGGACCCTCAGGCCAGACTGGAGAAAACCCAACCAGAGTTAGGGCAACCATGAGTCAGGCAAGCTTGATGAGCCCTGGGGGGGACCCCAACTCCAGGCCCAGCCACACCCTCGGCCCCCAACAGTCTCCCCCAGGGCCAGCCTGATGTGAGCTGCAGTTAAGCGTGCCCCAAATGCCGCCTCACCCATTGCTTATTTGAAACCCGGATTTAACCAGGCGTCCTTATTTTTATTTGCTAAATCTGGCAACCCGGAGCAGTTGGTCCTACAGCAGTGAGACAGGTGGGCCCGCACACAGCTCAGGGACAGCCAGGCCCCACTCAGGGCCGAGAGAGAGGCGACGGAAGGCGTTCCGCTCCCTACCAAGTGCCCCGAGAGCACCCCAAGTCTGTGCATGAAGAGAGTGCAGGAAGGGTGTCCACTCGGCTGAGTGCCCACCACACTCGGAAGCCACGAAGCTAAGTGTTCATCAGTCTCACAGGCCCAGAGGGGAGGGAGCAGGACCAGACCTGGGACCAGAAGTTCTGTGGGGGGGAGGTAGAGTCAGGGGTATCAGACAGGGAGGGGAGGAAGCCACAGCACTGGGGTTTCCCGCAGGAATCTCTGTCCCCCAAACCCACACTGCCTACCCCTACACTGGAGGGACACCTGGGCTTGGAACCGCCACAAGAGCCAGGTGTAGTGGCACAGCCCTGTCACCCCAGCATGCTGGGAAGCTGAGGCAGGAGGATCCCAAGTTCCAGCTCAGAATGGGCAACTCGGCAACTTAGCAACTCAGTGAGACCCTGTCTCAAAAAAAGGGCTGGGATTTAGCTCAGTTTGAAAGCTCTGGGGTCCATCCCCGGCACTGCAAGAACAAAACTCCAAAATAGGGCAAGAAAATCTTGGGTCCAGCCTCCCTTCCTGAGCACAGAGCCCGGCCGAGGAGCAACTCTGCTGCTTGGAAAGTCGGGTCAGGGATACTGGGCCCATCTTCCTACTGGGACCCCAACATCTACCCCTGAAGCCTGGGTATCCCCACCACCAAATGCTGGTCACCTCCCACGGCCTCCAGTCAGGCGCATCCGCCTCCCCTGCCTGCCTCTGGAGGTCCCCCAGTCTCCCTGAGCCGCCTGGGAGCTCCGTTTTCAAATGTGAACCCAGGGTGGGGTCCTCCTCTGCTTCCTGGCATCTGTCAATTTCCCCTGAAGGTCTTGCTCCAAGAGCTCCTCGAAGCCCCCGTCAAGCTGGGATTCTTGTCCCCAAGAACCTGGCTGCATCCCTGGCCATGAGGAAAAGTAGGATGGATGTAATTCACAGAGCAGAGCCTCGAGTATGGGTTTTGGGGTGACAAAGGCTGGAATGATGGGGAGGGAGAGAGTTAGGCCCAGGAGGGAGGGGAGCAGGGAGCTCAGGAGAGGAGGATCCCGCTCATTCATTCATTCATTCTTTCATCCAGGCACATAGCCCTTCAACAGGCGCCTGAGCCCCAGCCTCCATCCCCACCTGCCCTGAGCGCAACAGACATGAGCGGCTGAGATCAAAGTTGGGCCAGAGTAAGGACAGACAGGATGTCATGGGGACACAGAGGTGGCCCTCTGATAAGCCTTGGGGACAGGAGGACATCAGAGGTGGCTATCAGGCAGAGGACATCACAGCCAAGCCATGGCTCGAAGGTGCAAAGAGAAGGGGCACATTCCACAACCTCGCCCCCCCGCCACAGCCAGGCCCCTTCCCGAGCCAGGCAGGGCCTTAAAGGAAGCCGAGCCCCGTGCATGGAGGGCAGGAAGCGCTCTGGACAGGGCGGAAGATTGAGAGGAATGGTGAGCACAGAGCTGCCGGGTGGGAGGAAGCAAGACCACTCAGGACTATGGTGGCCGAGGTGCAGCCGGGGGCACAGAGAGAAACCCCAGATGAGGCAGCGCTGGGAGATGTGGTCTGTAGTTCCGAGGTCACGCTTAGGACGAAAGCGCCCCAAGGTCACCGCGAGATGCTCAGCTGGGGTTTCCAACAATGGATGTCACTAAACTATGCATGTCTGGCTCTTTCCGCCCACGGCAGGAGCAGCTGCCCACGAGACCCCTGTCATTATGGCTGCCTTTGGGACTAGTCCCAAAACTGCCACCGTGTCACAAGCCGGCTGGGGCCCTGGAAGCTGTCTTAAACGAACAGAAAAAAATTATTTGCCAGGAGCACACTGAAAGCAAACGATCCTTCTCCATGCACCCTAAGGACTGTCTTCTTAAGTAGGTTAAGCGCGGCCCAAGAGTGCTGTCCCCTCGAGACCCATTCCCCACCTTTTGCCCTAAGTTCTCTGGTTTTTCCAGGGAGGCAGGAACGGCAGGTGGAGCGCCAGAGTCCCAAGCCTCCCTCCATCCCCGTGCCAGAGTCCGCTGGGACCCTGGGAGTTGGAACTGCCAATTTCTAGGTCATCCTTCAAGCTGGCTACAGAACAGGGTGCCTAGAAGTAGGTGCCGGGTCTGACACTGCCGCCTCCAGGCCAGGCCTGTCCCTGGGTCCACTGCAGGTCCCTGTGAGGCCAAAGTCAAGCTCACACCCTCCTGGGCCCCAAACAGGTGATGCCTGATAGCCACCTGATGGGCCCAGCTCCTGGCCACCAGCTTCCCACCTCTTCTGCACTCCGACTATGGAATAAATAAATAATCGATGCCCAGTGCCCTGTCCCTCTGGGAATGACGCTGCTGAAATAAATGAGCCGTTCCCAGGCCCCTCCCAAGCTCCGAGCCCCAGGAGCCAGCATCCCTGGCCACAGGGCAGTGGAAGACACAGAGGCCGGGGAGACCACAGGGTCCAGGGCCACTCCGGCCACTCCTCCTCTCTGCTCTGAGCAGTATGAAGCCCCCATCAGTGCCCATCCTTTGAGAGCTGTGGCGCCTGCCCTCCTGGCTCAGGGCCACCCACAGCACCTCTCGGGCACACATGCCACCCATGTGCCCAGCTGGGAGACCCCCTCATGCCTGGCTCCCTCAGTTAGGCCCTGAAGGAGACACAGGAGTCCCTGACCAAGTCTGGTCCTGGTAGACTGGGTCGCCAGGGCAGATGGCAGAGCCTGGGCCCCGCCAACCTCGCCAGGAGGGCAGAACTCAGCTGCACAGCACCTGCCGCCTGGGCTGGGACTGGGGCACCGCTCCCTGGCTGGCTGGTGGCAAGCTGGTGCCCAGAACCTGGGACGGGGTGGGAGGTGGGCACGAAGCACCCGGGGGTCTCCCTCCTTGCCACTCATCTGCACTACTCAGAGACCACCCACAGAGCGGCTTCCCCAACTTGCTCCTCTGAACCCGCCACCCCCCCACTGTCCGGAGTGTGCCCCCCACTCCGGCTTCAGCTGCCACCACTCAGGCCAGACACCCTCCTGAGGGACCCCTGAGGATCCGGCGTGCGGGGCAGTGGGGGGCTCCGCCTGTGAGTGGGGGGCGGGCAGTCCGGAGACGGGGCGGTGGGGGGGCGCGGCCTTCCCAGCACCCCCTTCCCAGCCTGGCGGGCAACGCACTGACCTCATTCGGCAGCTGCAGCAGCCTGCGGGCGCCGGCCCCGGGCGCCCCCCATCTCCGGAAGGACCGAGTGGGGGAGGAAAAGGGGGTGACAGCTCAGGGCTCCCACCCCCTCCCGGCAGGTGGGGGGGTGTCCGTCCGTCCGAGCGTCCCTCCGTCCCCTCCCCCGGCGCCCCGAATTCTAATCCCGGTCACGTGCCTCTCCCGTGCACCCAAAAGCCGGACCCAGATTCGGGAACACCTTGAGGGGGAGGGGCGGGTGGGGGTG
This sequence comes from Hystrix cristata, assembly GCA_004026905.1. NCBI lineage: Eukaryota > Metazoa > Chordata > Mammalia > Rodentia > Hystricidae > Hystrix > Hystrix cristata. Next base: position 34,173 of record PVJO010012241.1, read on the forward strand.
GGGAGCGGGGGTGGGGGAAGCAGGGCCCGGGCGCCCGCCCCCCGCAAAAGTTTCTCCTACCTTGGAGGATCCCCAAGCGCTCCTGCCAGCGGCGCCCCGGCCCGGCCCGCGGCCAGGACGCGCAGCCTCCTGCCTCTGCCTCCTTAATTAATCCGGAGAATGGGGAAGGCGCGGCGGCGGCGGCGGCGGCGGCGGCGGCGGGAGGAGGCGACGGCGGCGGGCGGGCGCGGGGCGCGGGGAGGGGCGCGGGGCGCCGGCCGGGGCTGCGGGGTGCGGGGCCCCCACCCCGAGCGGGCTGCGGCGGCGGCGGCGAGGGCGGGGCGCGGGGCGCGGGCGCGAGCGGCGCGCGGGGAGGCTCTTTGTTCTGTAATCCCAGTAAGATTGCCAGCCATTCGCCCCGGCCCTAATCCCAGCCCCGCGCAACACCACCCTCCATTGGCTGCCATTTACATACGGGATTAGCCCGCCCGCCCCGCGCCCCGCGCCCCGCGCCCGGCCGGGCACCGCGCGCCCCCGGCCCGGCCTGCAGCACGCCGCCGGATTACGGCGCTCCCGGACCCGGGCGCAGGGCGGGCGGCGGAGGGTCAAGGTCACCCGCCGGGAGCCCGCGGCGCGCACCCCGGAGAGGCCCGTCCGCTCCCCTGGGCGGGCTCGGGCCTGTCGGGCGGTTCCGCGTCCCCCCGGCTTTGTCCCCCGGGACGCGACGTGCCCCAGGTCGCCGCAGAGGGCTGGTGCCTCCTGCCCGGCCCTCCCGGTCCCCCGACCCACACGCGCTCCTCCCGCCCCAGCCCCGCATCCGGATTCCACGGAAGGCTGGTTCTCCCCCCGGGCCCGCTCCTGGGCCGGCCTGCCCCGGGGAGCCCCGGGCCCGATGGGGTCACCAGCTCAACCCGCAGGTCTCCCCGCAGCCTCCCGGGCACACGGCAGGGCCTGGAGGGTTAACCTCCGCCGTCCAGGGCGCCCCGGCGCGGGGGGCCTGTGCCCAGGAGGATGCCGGGCAGAGGGGCAGCGTGAAGGCTGAGGCGGCCTACAGGCCCGCTCTGCACAGCCGCTCAGAGACACAGCCCCCCGACCCCGCGCTGGCCTGGTCTGGCCACGGGACTGAGACCAACAGCGCAGGTCTGGAGCCTGACTGCGTGAGTTCGAATTCCGGCTCTTCCTCTTCCCGCCCGTGTGAACTTGGGAAGTCAGTTCCCCTCTGAGCTTCCCCTTCTGCCTTCCCACAGCGTCTGGGTCACAGTGTGACCTCCACGGTGGATAATGCTAGGCGCTGGGCACGCTGCAATGAAGAGCTCTGCCGGCCAGGTATGGTGGTGCATACCTGTAATCCTAGCACTCGGGGAGGCTGAGGCAGGAGGATCCTGCACACAGCCCAGCCAGGGCAGTTTAGCAATTTAAAACCCTATCTCAAAATTAAAATAAAATAAAAGGGGCTGGGGATACAGCTGAGTGCGAAACCCCCAGTAGTGCAAAGTATAAAAACTAAATTTTGTGGTTGGGGATTTAGCTTAGTGGTATACGGAGCTTGCTTAGCAAGTGCAAGGCCCTGAGTTTGATCCCCAGCACCCAAAACAAAAACAAAAAGCTGTCTGTGCCTCACGCCTGGCTTGCAGGCTCGGGGGCAGGCCTGGGGAGTGACTCTGGGCCACTCGCTTAGCTAGCACAGGTCTGTTCTGACCACAGCTGCGACCGGCTCTGGAGCCCTTCTGCCCCCGATCATGGTGCCGTGTTCCATTTCTGCTAGCCCGTGAGGGCCGGCGCCACGGCATGGCCTGCGTAAGCCCGGCCGGAGAAAGCTGGTCCCAGGTAGGGCTGCCTGGGCCCTTGGTGTCTGGGCAGAAGCTCTGCGCTGAGAGTCCTCGGGCCTTGGAGGCGCGGAGGCCTGGTGAGGCCGCCGCTCCAGAACGTGTGCTCAGCGCTGCCCTCTGCAGGCGGAGTCCGGAACAGCGCAGCTGGAAGCTGGAAGGCGGAGGGATGCCGCCCGCCCGCCGGCCCTCCCTCCCTCCCTCCGGCCGCTGGGTGAATCTCGCTCTCGGAAAGCCAGCCGCGCCCGGGAAGCTGTTGGTACACAGAAGCTTCGGCGGAGGCGGGAGCAGTGGCGCACATCTGTAATCCCAGCACGCCAGGAGGCTGAGGCAGGAGGATTTGCAAGTGCAGCCCAGCCTGGGCAATTTAGTGACTTAGCAAGACCCTGTCTCAAAGTAAAAAATAAAAAAGGCCAGAGCTCAGTGCGAAGGCCCCGGTTTCAGTCCCCAGTCCTGCAAATAATAATAACACTTATTATTACTAATACATCTTATTCAATCTGATACACCCGAAATGTTATCATTTCAACATATCGTAATACAATGAAATTGAGATGTTTCACATTTTTTTCTTGTGCTAAGAAATCCGGGATTTATTTTACCAATACAGCATATCTCCATTTCTTTTTTTCAAATTTCATTTATTGAATTTTTTGCAGTAGCAGGAATTGAACCCAGGTCCTTTGCTCTGGGCTACATCTCCAGACCTTTTTTATTTTTATTTTGAGACAGGGTCTAAATTACCCAGGCTGATTCAAACTCGTGATTCTCCTGCCTCAACCTCCCAGACTGCTGGGATTGCAGGCATGTACCTCTGTGCCCAGTTTATGGATTTTTAAAGCCACAAGCCCTTTTTTCTTCCCCAGTGAATTCATGTAGAAGTTCAGTTCATACAACAGATAAGCATGGTGTTCCTCTGAGGTAACAGGGTCCTAAAGTTGCCTATTTTGGGCCCCCCCATCCCCTTTGAGAGGCCTCTTAAACTGCGCCTCACCATTTACACTGAAAATAGTAATACTAATGATCCTAACATTCATTCCGTGCTTGCTCTAACCCAGGCATGGTGCCAATACCCTACATGTATTATCTCAATTAATTCCCATGAGGGATGGTAGTTGTCCATCACTGTAACTAAATGCCTGAGATAATTAACTTTAAAAAAGGAAAGTTTTGTTTGGGCTCAGGGTTTTGGAAGTTCCAGTCTGCAATCAAAGGACCCTGGGGCTTTCTACCCCTCATAGCAGGGGCAGATGGGGGAATAGAGCCAGTTGCCTCAGAGCCAGGAAGCAAAGGGGACCAATGAGGGGACAGGGTCCCCCGTGTGGTCCCCTTCAAGGGCATGTCCCCATGACCTGGAAACCTCTCACAGAGCCCGGCATGGTGACATATGCCTGTACTGCCAGTGCTGTGGGAGGCTGAGGCAGGAGGATCACAAGTTTGAGGCCAGCCTGAGCAATGTAGCAACTGGAGAACCTGCCTCCAAATTTAAAAATTGTAAAAGGGCTGAGAATATCACGCAGTTGAAGGCCCTGGGTTCAATCCTCAGTACCCCCCGAACCTCTCACTAGGCCCCAACCTCTACTTATTTGCTTACTTACTTTTTCAGTACTGGAGGTTGAACCCAGAGGTACTCTACCACTGAGCTACATCCCCACCCCTTTTTATTCTTTTTTTTGGGTGGGGGCTGGGGATTAAACTCAGGGCCTCACACTTGCTAGGAAAGTGCTCTGTCACTGAGCTAAATCCCCAACTCCTCCACCCCCCTTTTTTTATTCTGAAACAGGATTTCCCGGAGTTGCCCAGGCTGGCCTCAAACCTATGACCTTCCTGTCCCAGCTCCTGAGCCGCCGCGGGGGTTCGAGTCCAAGCTGAACCAGGTGCAGCTCGGCCGTAGAGCTCTTGCCTTGCTTGCACAGACCTGGGTTCCATCCCCAGCACCACGGGGAAAAAACACCAGATGAAATAGAGGCAGATCTGGTGGGGATGACAGAGTCGGGTCCATCAGGGAAGAAGCGGCCCGGCGGACTCTGGGTTCTGGAGACCTCGGGTCCCCCCAGCACTGGGACTGAGAACCAGGGAACCAGCCACTGCCCCGCGCCTCCTCCCCATCCTCTCGAGGGACCTGCTGCTACATCTGGCTCTCCCGCCTCCCCTTGGGGTCCCCTGTAGCCCCCCCATGCTGGCAGGAACCACCAAGCTTGGTTTTCTAGCAAATACCAGGCAGCTGCTCTGCTAGGTGAATTTAGTTACAAATTAGTGAAGATTAGAACAACTTCAGGGCCAGTGAAGGAGTGACAGAGGAAAGGCGCCTCAAAGTAACTTTCTCAGAAACCAGGGTGGAAGGTAAGGGGCTTACCAGTGGTAAGCTTTGGGGCTTTCTGCTCTGTGCCCCAGGCCCTTTGTACTGCCAGCATGGAGTCTCACCCCAGGTCCTCAGGCAGCAAGATGGTGCTGGGGGACAGAGGACGCCAAGCAGCCAGGCGCCCTGTCCCTGTGAAGTGTAACACAGCAACAAGGGTGTCCATAGCCAGGAATGAAGGTGACACGTCTGTAATTCCAGCACTCTGGGAGGCCGAGACAGGAGGATTTCAAGTTCAAACCCAGTCTGAGCAATTTAGAGAGACCCTGTCTCAAATTAAAAGGGCTGGGGACAGGCTGGGCTCAAATCCACAATCCTCCTGCCTCAGCCTCCTGAGTAGCTGAGATTACAGGCGGGCACCTCCAGGCCTGGCTGCGAAAATATTTATTTCCTACTATAGGGTTTTCTGCACACCAAGACTCTGCCCCAGGAGAGTGCTGCAATCTCCCAGTCTCCCGGCTGCCCTCCACAACATCCCCACCCCCAAGAAAGGGTCCGGCCAGGCCTTGAGCCAAGTCTGCTTCTCCCTCGTCCACCACTGAAAGTGGCCTTTGAATGCGGCCGGCCCCGGCCAGCCCTGGCCAGGCCACCCACCAGCCGGGCCACAGAGGCTGGCCCAGCACTCAGCCGGGAGGAAATTTTATGTTGTTTGACTGATTATTTGATCCCTGCCTGACTCACCATTGCTGTGGCTTGGATGTGGTCTGAGCGTCCCGGGCTTCGTGTGTTGAAATCGGAGCCCCATTAGGAGGCCCTGGGAGGGTGGAAATTTCATCCTCTGTGGGGTTTGGAGGTGGGGCCTTCGGGTGGTGGTTAGGATTAGAGAAGGACATCAGGGTGGAGCCCCTGTGACCAAGACCTGGTTTTATAAAAGGAAAGCTGGGCACGGGGGCACACATCTGTCATCCCAGCACTCGGGGAGGCTGAGGCAGGAGAATTGCAAGTTTGAGCCCAGCCTGGGCAACTGCATGACTTAATGAGATCCTGTCTCAGAATACAAAATAAGAAAAGGGCTGGGGATTTAGCTCAGTGTTTAAAGTGCTTGCCTTGCAAGCACAAGACCCTGAGTTCGATCCCCAGCACACCCCCCCAAAAAAAAGAAAAAAGAAAAGGAGAGAGACCCCTGAGCCACCTCGGGACTCTGCAGCAAGAAGGCTGTTGCCCGGCGTGGCCAGGGAGGCTGTGAGCCAGGTGACCTTCTCTTCACCGGTCCCCACAGTCCTAAACTCCTCCGGGGGTCCACACAGCCCGGCTCTTCCCAGGGCCTGGCAGGGCACAGGAGCCCACAAGCCTCAGGCCTCATCTGTCTGCTGCTGGGAACTCACGAGTCTCTGTTTTTCTCTCCATTTCTCGCGGTCTGTGGCTATTATTTGTGTGTGGATGTGTAGATGTGTGTGTGTGTGTGTGTGTGTGTGTGTGTGTGTGTGTGTTACTGCAGATTGAACCCAGGGTCTTTGCACTGAGCTATATCCCCAGTCCTTTTCTCATTTCTTATTTTGTGACATTTTGAGACAGGGTCTCACTAAGTCGCTCAGCTGCCCTGGCTTGGCTAGAACTTGGGATCTTCCCGCCTCAGCCTCCTACAATGCCCGGGTTTCAGTCATGCCCCACCGTGCCGGCTTGCTGCTGTCTGTCTGTGTAGCTCTCCCCAGCACGATGGAGTGTGGGAGTTGCTTCCACTCCTGCCCTGCCTGGGCCTGTCTTTCTCCTTAGAGTCTCTGGGTCTGATCCTTGCTCCCTGACTCTCCAAGTCTGTCTGTCTGTCTGTCTGGTCAGCCATCTATCCTGCCTGTCTCCCTCTCAGTTCTCTGGATTTGTCATGCTCTCTCTGACCTCTGTCCCTTGGGTGACCCTGAGTCTCATCCCTTTCCCTCCACACTGGTTAGTTCTGCTGTCCCCAGGGGTCTGTGTGTCCTGGCGCCTGCCTGTCTCCCTTGTCCCCTGTCTCCACTGTGTCCCCTATGGCCCATCTCCCTGTCCCCTGTCCTGTGCCGCCTCCCGCTGTCCATCCCCTCTGCAGGAATCTTCCAGGAACCCGGCAGCCCACGACTGAGATGGGCGTCTCCATGGCAGCCGATGGCGAAGGGAAGACCCATTTGGAGTGCAGCTCTGTCTAATTGCACCTTAATCCTCTGCGCGGTGGCGGCCGGCCTGGACAGTGGGGACCCTGGAGGGAAAGCCGGGGAGCCACCCTGCCCCTGGGCCAGGAGGGAACAGGAGGGGACAGGAGACCTTGGCGGAAGCGGGCAGGGGTCCTGGGCAGGCGTGCCTGCGCCTCCCAGCTGCTCCTGTTTATAATTCAGGCTGCGATCGGAATTATCAGCAATAATGATAACGTGATTATAATTGCCGCGCCGCCTGGCTCAACCGCGGCGCTGTTGGTAAATATTGTGGCGGAGAGGAGGTGGGCCGTGGCGCCCAGAGCTGGGGTGCTGCAGGGCGGTCTGAGCCCCTCCCCGCCCCCCTCCGCCCTGCTCCAAAATTGTGCAGCTTTTATTTATTTTTTTAGGGAACTAGCGATTGAACCCAAGGCCCTCACGTGGAGTCACATTCCCAGCACTTTTTATTTTTTATTTTGAGACAGGGTCTCCCTAAGTCTCTAAATTACCCACTTTGAGCTCAAACTCCCGATCCTGTCTCAGCTTCCCACGTGCGCTACCACGCTGGGACCTGCATTTGCTTTAACACCCGCCAGTCCTCTGTGTGTCTAACCTAAGTCATCCCCGCCTCGGCCTCAGCAATGGGCACCTGACACCCCATGACAGAGGTCCCCTCAAGCCCTCAGCAGGAGGCTGAGGCAGGACAGAGCTGGTGCCCCATGTTCAGCTCAAACAGCTCCCTTCCTGCCCTGGAGGAGTGAGGCCCGAGGCCCACGGTAGGAACAGTGTGAGAAGGCTCCCCGCTGGGCGTGGTGCTGCACACCTATTAATCCCAGCATTTGGAGGCTGAGGCAGGAGGATTGCAAGTTTGAGCTCAGCCAGGGCAACTTAGTGACTGACCAAGATCCTGCCTCAAAACAGAAAACAAAGAGGGCTGGGGGGGTAGCTCAATGCCTGTGCCCTCCTGCCTCTGCCTGAACACCTCGAGAAGATTTAGTTTGCAGAGGGCAGCGGAAATGCTGCGGGAGCTGCTGCCACATGATACTTAGGGAATGACTCCACAGACACAGACAGGGCGGCGGTGGAGGGTCGGAGTGAGGGCCGGACAGGCTGCGAGTCTTCCCGACCTCCGGCCTCTCCACCTACCGGAGCTCTGTGCCGCGGGCCCCACCTGGGCAGCCGGGGAATGCGGTGGGAGGAGCCTGTTTTCCCAGCACCCTGGGAGGCTGAGACAGGAGGATCCCAAGTCTCAGGCCAGCCTGGGCAACTTAGTGAAACCGTGTTTCAAAACAAAAAGTAAGTTAGGGATCTAGCTCAAGGGGTAGAGCACTCGCCTGGAGCGCAGGAAAAAAAGACAGAAAGGATCGCAAGACACTGCTGAGACGGTACCAAGTGTGGGGTCCTCGGGCACAGAGCGCTGGGTGGCCCAAAGAGGGGACCCCACGAAGAGGTGTGCGCGTCCTTAGTGCCGCGCTTAGGGACCTGGCCCAGATCGGCCTGGGGGCGGCCCCGAAGCTGGTCTCTGCTCCTTCTGCCACCCCAGCCCCGCCGCCCCCAGGCCACGCCCGCCTCGCCCCACACGGAAAGGCCAAGCTGCCGGCTCCTGCGGGTGTCTGCTGTGTGGCATGGAGATCAGGCCGCTTTAACGCCCCGGGCCCCAAACCCTCGTCCCTCAGCCTGGTGAGGGGGAGAGGGCCCCTGAGCGAGCACGGAGCATTAAGGACGCCATCATACTCAGCAGTGTGGGTACAGTCACCAGGCAGGGCCCAAGGGGCTCCCCAAAGCAGAGGGGGACCTCAACCTACCCCACCCACGGGGCACGCTGTAGGTCCCCCGACTTCCACCACAGGAAAATAATTGTCAAGATGCGGGAGAGAGAGCTAGGGGGGCATGGTGGCGAACTCCTATAATGCCTGCACTCAGGAGGCTGAGGCAGGGGGATTGCCACCAGTTCAAGGTCAGCACAGGCTACACAGTGAGTTGAGGGCCTGCCTGCCGTACAGAGGGAGACCCTGTCTCAAAAAACCGAAAACACAAACAACAATAAAAAAAGCACATGAGAGGCATAAAGAGGTTTATTAGGCAGAATTGAAATAGCGCACACTTGGAGAGGAGAGGAGGCCCCGGATTTGGGGGTGCAGGGATTTGGGACCCTCTGGAAGCCAGGGTTTGATTTAGAGGCAATGTCCCCTCCTTCCTCCGGGGGCAGGGTGGTGACCCGTTTCACAGTGCAAAGCCAGGCCGAATTACAGCCTCACTGTGTTTGTGTCTTTAAGACCCTCGGCATCTTGCTCTATTCCGGAGACTGAATGGAGCGCCTCTGCGCTGAGCGACGTCTCCAGCCATTTTTTGTGTTTTTTTTTTTGTTTGTTTCAAAACAAGGTCTCACTGAGTCGCTAAATTGTCCAGGCTGGGCTTGAACTTGTGATCCTCTGGCCTCAGCCCACCAAGTGCTGGGATCACACGAGTGTGCCACCACTCCCGGGTTCGATTTTAAAATTGTACTTTTCCTTATCTCTTTTTCATTTATCTTCATTTTTTTCTATCCTACCTCGCTAAGATTCTGGCAAGTGATGCTCTCCTGCCTCAGTTTCCCCACCTGTGGATGAAGGGTCAGCATGCCCAGCTCCTCCTGTGTCCCTCCTGATTGAGCACACAGGCCAGCGTCCCTGTGGGGCTACTGCTGGTCCTGCCACCCCACCAGGTCCCTCAACGTCCTCCGTGGCAAAATAGGGGTAGAAACGGGGCCTGTTCCAGCCGGGCGCGGCGTGCTCGTTTGCGATCCCAGCGCTCTGGGAGGCTGAGGCAGGAGGATCGCAAATTCGAGCCCAGCCAGGGCAATCTGGCAATTTAGAGCGACACTGTTTCAAAAGACAAAGGGCCGGAGATGTTGCTCTGCTCTCTGCGCGGGGCCTGAGAGACAGCGCTGCTCCCCTGGAGAAGGGCCGCCGTGCCAGTCGTCCTGGGCGGCCCGTGCAGAGGCCGAGCTGCAGGGGCCCAGGGCGGGGACGCAGCGCCCCGGGATGCGGACGCGGAGGAAGCCAGGGGGCCGGGAGGGTGGGGCCTCGGCCGAGGGCTGGGGAGCCTCAGCGGGGCGCGCAGAGCGCAGGGGCAGGCCGGGCGCGCAGGTGGGAAGGGCGCCCGCAGGCCCGTCCCCGCCCCCCGCCGGGGCACCGGGAGCCGCACCTCCCCCGGGCGCAGCGCGGCCGCCTTCCCCCAGCCCCACCTCCCTCCTCTGCTATTTTTACCGCAGCCACCTAGTTAGAGGTAAATGAGCTCCCCGCCGCCCTCCCCCGTCCCCCGGGAGCGGCGCCGCCCCCGTCCCGGAGCTCAGCCCCGGCAGGGTTCGGCGAGCTCCCTGAATGCTCTCGGGAGGGCCCTGTGCTCGTCTGGGTCTCAGTTTCCCCATTTTCGAATTAAGACCTCGGTGGGACAGACGGATGGATCGATTCTTGCGGTGTTGGGGATCAAACTCGGGGCCTTCGCACTGATCCACATCCCAGCCTTTCCTATTCTTTAGTTCGAGACGGGGTCTCGCTACATCACTACGATGAGACCTTCCTGCCTCAGCCTCCTGAGTGCTGGGGTTACACTTGTGGCTCCCGTGCCCGGCTGAGTCCAGACCTGTGCGGGTCTTGCGCGGCCGCTGGAGCCCTGCAGCTGCCCTGAGCGCCTCTCTCCTTCGTCCCGCTCTCGGGCTCTGCGGAGTCCGTCGCCGACGTCTCGCGCCCCAGCTGCAGGCAGCGGCTCCCTTCCTGGCCACTAGGGCAGCCGTGCGACCCGAATAGCCAATCACTGTTCTCGTACTTCGAGGCCGCAGTGATTGACGCAGGTCTGAGCCAATCGGAGCCCGCGCCCCTGTACCCCCGCCTTCACCTGGAGGAAAAGACGTCTGGTGGCCACAGGGGACCCTGGAGGAAGAGCAGAGGGGCGGCCTGGTCCCTGGAGCCGGCCTGCCTCTGTCCCGCCGGCGGAGGGTCGATCCACTTCTCCAAACCAGACTTAGACTGAACTCACTATGTAGCCCAGGCTGGCCTCGAACACACGAGGATCCTCCTGCCTCGGCCTCCCGAGTGCTGGGGTAACTGGCATGTGCCGCCATGCACGGCTAAACTTTCAAAGTACTAAAGGAGACAGGCACTAAATGTAGACAGAGATGTCACGCTTTCTCCTGCTTTAAATTACCCTCGGGGCATCTGCAGGCCCAGCGTCTAAGCCTCCGTAAATGACACTTTGCAGCCTCAATTGAGCAGCTTGTGTTCGTTAGACTGACATCCAGCCAATGAAATGTGCATGGAAGTGTTTTGGGGACTTCTGGGACTGTTCGTTCCTTATCGCCCACGTTCTGTCTGCCGGAGTAGAGATACGATGGTTGGAGCTGCAACAGTTATTTTGGACTTTGAGGTGACCCCCAGCATAGAAGCAACATCGTGAGTAGGCAGGGCAGAAAATTAAAGCCCTAGTTCTTTTATTTTCTTATTTATTTATGTTTCTTTGCAGTACTGGAGGTTAAACCTAGGGACTTTGCACAGCGCTACATTCCCAGCCCTTTTTTAAAAAAATTATTTTTTGAGACAGGGTCTCGCTAAAGTTACTGAGTTGCCCAGGCTGGTTTTCACTTTATGATCCTCCTGTCTCAGCCTACCAAGGTGCTGAGAGAAGCCTAATTCCTGACATCATTGTGCATCAGTTGTAATAGTTTTTTTTAGTTTTCTTTTTTGTTGGTTTGATTTTTGCTCCTGCAATTCCAGAGTCATCCTACCTGAGAGAGAATAAGACCCTCGCTGTCGATGAAGTTTATTTAAACCGATGTTGTTTGGGGTTTTTCCAATTAGATACATTTCCCTGTCCTACTTTTTCTTTGAAAGTTTTACTTTACTTTTTCACAAGTATTTACTTAATTTATCTGGAGTTGTTTCTTGCTCATGTGGGAGGTGGGAATCTATTTTTATTCCTTTTCCATACGGACAGCTAATCGTCCTAACAGCATTTATTGGATAGTCAAAAACAAAAGAGAAGATGCTGTGGGATAAACATCCTGAAAGTTCCTCCAGACCTTTATGGACAACACTGGAAGATGAACTCAGGAATCTAAAACTTAAAAACACTCAGATAGATGGAAAGATAGAGACCATGCTCATGAATGAGAAGCTCATCTTCCACCAGAGAATAAATCCAGCGCCCAACGATCAATTCACAACGGTATTTTTTCCAAGTTATGTACGCAAAGATAAAGTGAAAGAAAAACGAGTTAGGAAAGTAGGGGAAATAAGAGCAAGGAAGCAAGATAAAATCAGTAGTAAAGACTTTGTGTAGTTTTCAAATTTAGGCCACTGCCAGGTACGGCGGCACATGCCTGTAATCCCAGCACTTGGGAGGTTGAGGCAGGAGGATCGCCACAAGTTCCTGGTCTGCCTGGGCTACATAGTCAGTTCAAGGCCAGACTGAACTATATAGTGAGACCCTGTCTCAAAAAAACAAAAAACGAAACAAAAAAGACTTAGGCCACAGAGTCATCTTTGAACTTTTTGGCAATTGCTATACAGATAGGAAAAAAAATGATTAGTTTTTGTCTGAAAGCTGAACCAAACCACTGCCCAGGTAAACACAGGTGTTTGTGGGAGGGGTGGAGGGACTGGGGTGTGGCTAAGGACACGAGATTTCTCTTTGTGCTGACAGAGTGTTCTAAATTGTGCTGATCAAAAAAAAAAGTGCTGATCAGTGCAGAACTCTGTCATTATACTGAAAATCACTGAGTGGTGCGCTTCAAATGGGTAAATTATAAGGTATGTGAGTTGTATCTCCGTGAAACTGTTAAAGAATAAAAAGGGAGCAGCCAGGCATGGTGGCCCGTGCCCATGATCTACTCAGGAGGCTGAGGCAGGAGGATCACCACAAGTTGGAGGCCAGTCTGGGCTACTTACTGAGTTCAAGGCCATGAGAACTACATGAGACCCTGTCTCAAAAAAAAAAATTAAAAATTAAGAAATGAAGAAAGAAAAGGGTTGGGGTTGTAGCTCGGTGGTCAGGTGCCCCTGGGTTCAACCCCGGGAAGCTCACATCGGGGTCCGCGTGTCTAGGTGGCTGAGCTGTAGAGAGGGCTAGGGACAGAGGTGTCCTGCATGCACGTGTGCCGGGCCTCAATGTCTGCACTTGACTCGACAGCGAAGCTCCTCCATGTCCCCCGCCTGGATCAGGGACACAACGTGCCAGGGCCCTGGAGGGCCTCGAGTACCCCGAGACTCACTGGAGGAAAGCGTGGAAAGTCTTGCCGAGGTCACAGAGGAGGTTCTGAGACCTTCTATCCCTACCCACTCCCAGGAGGAAGATGATTAGCGCTGTCTGTTTTATTTCTTATAAGAGTGGAATCTGCCCAGTGTTACTTTTTCTGTCTGTCTGTCTCTCACTCTCTCTTTCTCTTTTTCCCGGTACTGGGGATTGAACCCACAGTCTTCACACTGAGCCGCATCTTCAGCCCTTTTTATTTTGAGACAAGGTCTTGTTAACTGTCTTAGTTGCCCAGGCTGGTCTTGAACTTGGGATCCTCCTGCCTCAGCCTCCAGAGTAGCTGGGATTACAGGTGTGCACCACCACACTCAGCTAGCATCTCTCACTTTAATAAAACTACTGCCCTTTTAAAAAAAAGTACCCGAGGCTGAGGGTGGGAGGGACATGAGAGCGGCCTTACCTTCCAGGGTCCCTGCCCTGGTCCCCGCCCTGGTCCTGCAGCTCGGAGCTGGGAGGAGTCTGGCCGGCCACTCAGCACCTCCCGGGTGCCCTGAGCGTGGCTGCGTGGCTCCCACTGAGCAAGAGACCAGCGCCTGTGCCGTGGCCACTCGGCGTGGCTGTCATGTGTCCCCTGCCTTACTGAGGATGGGGCCAGCAAATCAGCGCTGGCACTGAGCCTCCCTGACCTCCCTCCTGCCAGGTCCCCTCCTGGCTCCTGGGGACAACAGCGCGACATGCTCAAAGCCAGCGGCCCTGGGTACTGGAGTCATGGGTCTCCGGGGTGTTTGCAGAGGGTCTGGGGACACCTAGGGAGGGGAGCCAAGGCCTGGAGTCTCTTGGTGTGAGAGGGAAAACAGCTGTGAAATTGCAGGGAAGGGAGGTGCTGGGCATTGACACATCCATAATCCCAGCACTCTGGGAGGCTGAGGCAGGAGGATCGTAAATTTGAGCTCAGCCTGCGAAACTTAGTGATTCAGTGAGACCCCGTCCCAAAATAAAAAAATGAAGAATGGGCTGGGGGATGGAGCTCAGTGCTGACCTGGGATCAATCTCAGTATCTCTCTCTCTCTCTCTCACACACACACACATGCACACACACACACACGACCATTTTCTTTACATCGTGAAAAACCATTTAGACAAGAGAAATAAAAGGCCAGGGCCCACCAGACGAAAAACTTTAAACTATAAACAAGGGGGCTAAAGAAAGTATAATTCCAAGTCAGAATCAGCAAATACAAAATTGAAAGTAAAAGCCAAGAAGAAGGACTTAGAAGCTATTCCTAAGAGATGAAAGGGAATAAGTTTCAAATAACGATGAAATAAAGCGACGAGATGAATGTGATTTAGGAAGACAGGAGATCAAAGCCTCAAGTTTGGGATTAAAAGATTAAAAACATTCAGGTTGGAGATGGCGAAGTCTAACTGGATGCCAGCGGCCACCCAGGAGGCGTCGGGGCAGGGCCTTGGCATGAAAAATGCAGACAGTTGTGTTTGTTTTCTAAACAAGATGTAACTTTAAAGGGAAAGGGGCTAAGAAAGAACTTGTTCTAAAGGAAGCCATAGCCAAAAGCCTCAGATGCCAGATAAAGATGGTCAAAAGGACTCAAAACCAAAAATTTAGCCAGGTGTGGTTGTGCCTACCGGTAAATCCCGGCACTAGGAGAATGAGGCAGGAACACTGCAGGTGCAAGCTCACCTGGGCAGCTTGGCCAAGACTCTGTCTCAAAATTAAAAAAAAAAAAAGAAAAAAAAGGGAAAAGAGCTGAAAACATTGAGAAGCTCAGTCTGAAGGCCCCGGATTCAAGCTCCAGTACCTGTCCCCCCCAAAAGTGTGTATGTGTGTGTGTGAGAGATAGAAAAATAGCCCAGCGCTCCCCTCTGGAGGGAGGGGGGGTGAAACAGGTCCCCGTGGACCTTTTATTATTTAGTTATTTATTTGGTCTCGGTGGAATGAACCCAGGGCCTTCACGCTGAGCTACATCCCCAGCACCTTTTATTGTTTGTTTGTTTTGTTTTTCGAGACAGGAGGTTATTAAGTCATCCAGGCTGGACTCAAACTTGCCATCCTCCTGCCTCAGCCTCCCAGAGTGCTGAGATGACAGGTGTGCGCCACTGCGCCTGGTTCGCGTGTGGGCCTCTTACACTACAGTAGTGCTGGGAGAGGCAGAGTGTAGAGGGAGAAAAGGTGTGTGTGTGTGTGTGTGGTGTGCGCGCGCGCGCGGGGTCTGAGCCAGGATAACAAGCCTACTGCCAGGGTCCGCGGAGAGTCTCGGAGCGGGCCGAGGGCGCCCCCTGGTGGCCAGCGCGGAGCATCGCAGGCCTGGCGCGGCTGAGGCTCCCCTGCGAGCAGAGGGCGCGAGGTGGCAGCGCGCCGGTACCCGCAGAGGGTGAAGGCCGTCGCCCCCCAGTCGCTCCCGCGCCAACCTGTGCCGGGACAGGCGGAGCCACGCAGAGTCTCTCATCTATCCAACAAACCCTGACCACTACCCCCGGCCCGATCCCGGGCGTTTGGCATAGGTGAGCTTTACTTTCTAGATTTGAGGTTTTGGAGCCAGGCCGGCCCTCATTCCGGACTCTTAGCCAGTCTCTGGGTCTTTTCTTCCGAGCTACCGGTTCCCTGGGTCTTCCTCAGGGTGGAGCGCTTGCCTAGCAATGCCCAGGCCCTGGCTTCCTGCCTCGGCACCAAAAACAAAAGGAGAAACAAAACTATGGGAGTTTTCATTTCAGTGGTTAGATTTTTCTTTCCTAGAAGTTTTAATTTGCTGTTTTCAAGCAAACCTGGTCTTTGGCAGTATGGTATTCTTTGCGCCTATTTCGAATTCAATCTTAGTTTTTATTTGTTTCTTTGTTTGCTTTCAGACAGGGTCTTGCTTTCTAGTGCTCGCCTTGAACTCACTACCTAGTCTAGGCTGACCTTGAACTTGCAGCGATCCTCCTGCCTCGGCCTCCCGAGTGCTGGGATTACAGGCATGTGCCACCATAACCAGCTCTCAATTTTAGTTTTCAAAACTATTTTGTATTCAATGATTCCCATATCTGAGGTTCTTTTTCTCTTGGGTTTTGTTGGCTTTTGCTTTATTTTAAAAAATGGGGCTTTTGGGTCTGGGGATTTAGCTCTGCAGGTAGAGCGCTTGCCCTGCAAGCACAAGGCCCTGAGTTCGATCCCCAGCACCTAAATAAATAAATAAGCAAATAAGATTTTAAAAAGTGTGTTTTGTTTGTGATAAGGGTCTCACTATGTTGCCCAGCCTGGCTTTGAATTTTGGAGCTCCAACAATTCTCCTGCCTCAGCCTCTGGAGTAGCTGGGATTACAGGCATGTGCTGATCTGATTTGATTTTTGTGTGCTGTCTTTTTCTGGGCTGGAGACTGTGGGCTTCTGTTCAGTGGGAATCCCTTGCAAGGCCAGCCTGAGGTGCATCCCCACGGAGCAGGGCCGTGTCTGCCTTACTGGGGTCCTCTGAACCAGGACGATTGAAAAGATGCTCCTATCTCAGGCTTTCCTAAGCTGCCCCACGTACAAACTCCAACCCTAATCTGTTACTATGAAACGTGAATTCTGATTTTCATCTCACATGCAGCCAGAATCCACATTAATGCAGAAAATGTTTAGATTTTGATGAAGTCCGATTAATCTATTTTTAATTCCATTTGGTTGCTTGTAATTTAGCTTTCTGTCTCATTGGCTCATTCCAGGGCTGGGACAGAGAGTATATGAGGTGTGATCAAAACACACGTAAGTGTTTAAACTAGAAGTTTATTACAGTAAAGGACACATTGCCACGAATCCCTCAAAATACTTCCTCTTGCTTCCAACACACTTAGCCCACTGTTCTTGCTGCTTTCTGCAGCAGCTCTGGAGTCCTCTTTTGTCAGCGTCTTTAGTTGTGCTGTTGTGGCTGCCTCGACGTCCTGAATCGATTCAAAACGTGTCCCTTTTGTGGTCATTTTGACTTTGGAGAAGAGCCAGAAGCCACACAGCGTTAGATGAGGTGATAAGGTGGATGAGGACACATTACGGTGTTTTTACCAGCTGCCTGTCCGCTGGGCAGCACGTTCAGTATTTGGGTCACACATTGTGAAGACACTCACGAAAGAGGACTCCAGAGCTGCTTCAGGAAGTGTTGAGAGCGATGAGGTCAGTGTGCTGGAAGTGAGGGAGGATTTGAAGGGGGGTTCGTGGCAATACAGCTTTTACTATAGTAAATTTTAACTTAAATATTCACCATTAATATTTAATCACACCTTGTACAAAATGAATCTGGTACATTTTATTGTGCCAAAAATTAAGGAAGTGCTCCCAAAACAAAATGATGGGTTTCTGTCAAATAGCCAGAGGGACCACTTCTGAGGACCTCGTGGCAAAGCCAGAATGACTTGAGCAACCAAGTAATGATAGAACTGAATTATAAAATACCTACGAGTCCACATTGATACTGAGTGTAGATGCCTGATTAACAGCATACTACAGCCCTGAATTCCTTGGCCCATGCAATCCTGCCTCAGCCTCCAAAGTGGTTGGAACTACAGGTGTGCACGACTGTATAACTAGGTAAATGAATAACGGGGGGAGAAGAGACGATTTTTCTTTTTTTGCGATACTGGGGATTGAACCCAGGACTGAACATCTTTAGTCCACTCTTAAACTTTTTTGAGACAGGGTCTCGCTAAGTCACTAAGGTGAACCCGCGATCCTCCTGCCTCAGCCTCCCAGACTGTGCTGCGATGCAGGCGTGCATCTCCAGGCCCAGCTCAGTCACTTACCCCAGTCCCGAGGCCCTGCTCACCAGCAGCAAGGCGTGGTGACCCTGGGCCGGCGCTGGGCGGGCGGCCTCCCCACTCCCGGCAGCGCGACCTCCCCGAGGCCCCAGCTGTGTCACGGTCGCGCGAGAGCAGCGGAGCCCGGGAAGCCGTCGCGGACCGCGGGCGAGCAGGCTGGGTGAGCCTGACGCGCATCCCCAGCAGGAAGAGTCGCGGGCTCGCTGCGCCTCGTCCTGCGGTTAGGCGAGAGCCGGCCGCTAGGGGGAGCCGGCGAGGCGGGCGGGCGGCTCGCGATGGGCCCGCTGGGGCGCAGGAGGAGCCGGGCGGAACTGCTGCGGGCCCCGAGCAAGATTGGGGTTTTTTGTTTGTTTTCCAGCACTGGAGGTTGCACCCAGACCCTCCCGCTGAGCTACATCCCTACTCTTATTATTTTTTTGAGTAGGGTCTCACTAAATTGCCCGGACTGGGCTTGAATTTGACATTCTCCTGCCTCAGCCTCCCAGAGTGATGGGCTCACAGGCATGCACCACTGCGCTGGGCTCACAGGATGAGGAAACTGAGGCCCGAGAAAGTGGGGCAGCGGGTGTCAGCCCACATGCTGCGGGGCGTTGGCGGGCTAGGAGGGACCAAGGATGTCTGGGCACCAAGCTCTCTTGGAGGCCGCCTCTGGAGGGCGCACCCTCCACATGGCGCTCCGTCCTCCCGCCCTCGAGGGCGGGGCTCTGTGTGGCCCCAGCTCCCCGCGCCCGTCCCCTGTGCTCCTGCCTGCACCCGCACCTGCCGGGGTCCTCCTCACCCATCCCAGTCACGGTCCCCAGTCAGCCCTGGGCATCAGCACACGCTGCTCCGTGTCCCGGCTGCCGCCAAAGCTGCCAGGCTCTCATTCACCCCAACCCTGCCAAACCACATCCGCCCCTCTTCCTTCTTCCCCACACAACAGCCTCTTTTTTGAGGGGGATCAGGGATCAAACGCAGCACCTCTGCGTGCTGGGCTCTGCCACTGAGCTATACTTACAGCCCCTGGAAATGTTTTATTTTGAGACAAAGTCTGGCTAGGTTTCTAAGACTGACCATCCTCCTGCCTCAGCCTCCCAAGTAGCTGAGGTTACACGGGGGCACCCGTTGGCAGATCTTTGGATTTCAAAGTCCTGGGTTGGTAAAAACCGGGCTGGGAAGTTAGCTCAGGGGTTAGAGTGCTTGCCTTGCAAGCACAAGGCCCTGAGTTCAATCCCAGTGCCCCCCCCAAAAGGGGGGTCTGGAGGGCGCTGGCTCAGTTCTCCCACCACATGATGATGGCAGTAATGGCAGCTCTCACCTGGACCTGCTCCTGACCCCGTCCTGGGCCGTGCCAGGGTGACCTCCCTGCTCCCGCAGGCACCAAGCCTTGGTTTCTGCTTGGGGTCAGCCATGGGAAGGTTGGGGGAGAGGTGGGCACTTACTGCCCAGCTCGTTCCTCACCGTGCACGCCTGTCAGGACCCCTCTGCGGCAGGTGTCATTCCAGCTACCTGGGAGGCTGAGCGAGGAGTCCGCAAATCCGAACCCAGTCCGGGCAACTTAGAGAGACCCTGTCTCGGAAGGCAGAAACAGAAAAACAAGGCTTGTTCAGTCTTCCACACGGGCAACTGGCCCCGGGAGCTGGGGGTGCACACAAAGCTCGCTAAACCTCTACTTTTCATGGGCTCCATGGAACGCTCGCTGCGGGAACCGGAAGCAACTTGCTAAGGCGTAAACGTTCTCCTTGAGCTCCAACGTGCGCCAGAGGATCTGCAGGATTTTGTGTCAGGGTAATTTTTTTACCCTGCAGCCCTAACAGATTCAAGTGCCAAGCCCGGAGTCTTTGACATCTCTCCTGTCCCTCGTTGTCTTATTTGTACATTTTGAGACAGGGTCCCACTAAATTGCCCAGGCGGGGCTCAAACTTGAGATCCTCCTGCTTCAGCCTCCCAGAGTGCTGGGGTTATAAAGGTGTGAGCCACCGCGCCCGGCTATGTCCTGTCTTTGATTCTCCGATGAGCTTCCTCCCCTTTCAGGCTCTCAGCAGCCACTCACACCCGAGTAGGAATTAGCCGGCAGCGGTTAGCGGACTTGGGGCCATCGCCTGGCACCGGGGTGCTCGAGAGCTGGGACAGAAGCTCCTTGGAGAGCCCGAGGCAGCACCAGAGCAGCCGACGACTGCGGGGGTCCTGCACCTCAGTCACAAGCTTTATTGTCCCGAGCACGGACTTGCCACACTTCCAAGACTCCACTGGGGGAGGGCCAAGGGCTGGGGGAGGGCGCGGGCGGGCCACACCTGGGCGGCCACGCGGGCGGCAGACGCTGCTGCTGGGGAGACGGCTTCCCGCGGCCCTGCCGCCTGCACTGGGCCGTGAGCGGGCATCAGCGCCCCGCGGGGGGGCGGCAGAGTCTGGGGTACCACTAAAGCAACATTTCTAGGCCGCTGTTAATAGACCCGCATGCGAGAGCTGCCGCAAGCTGCAGGCGCGGGGAGGCGGGCGGCGTGGGGCGCAGGAGGGCAGCACCCCCGGCGGTGACCCGGGCCGCCCCGGACTTTCGAGGGACGTGGGGTGCCGCTTGGTCCTTCTCACCCCGCCCCCCGCCCCTTCCCTGCAGGCCCCTCGGAGAGCCGGGCGCGCGCAGAGCGCACAGGGGCGGGGACCTCGGGGACCTGCGGGGAGGCCGAGCCACCGGCTCCACCCGGGGACACACCCCGACCGCTGTCCGTCGCCCTCCAGCCAGCAATGGGCAGCGGGGCAAGGGGTCGCAGTGGGTGCGGAGGACCCGGTCAGCCCCGGGCCGCGCGGCCGACGGGAGGCTCAGCACTGGGCGCAGCGGCCTGGGGACTGCAGGGGCCTGGGACAGGGTGGAGGGGAGGGGACCGGGGCGGGGCGCGGTCCCCAGCGAGGTCCCTGGCCGCACCGCCGCACCCCTCCTGAGGACGGCCGCGCTGAGGACGCCTCCCGGTCTGGCAGGGCTTCGGGAGGGGATTGTCCGCGGCCGTCAGTTCGTTACTGTGGCAAATACTGTCAGTCTCCAAAGTGACAGTCCCGGCCCCTGCCTGGAGGGGGCGCCGCCGGGCAGCCTGGAGGGGCTCTGGCACGAACAGCAGCTCCACGGCGTCCCTGGGGTCAGTGCTTGTCCTGGGAGACCAAGGGTGTCATCAGCGCTGAAGGTGCGGGGGGCAGAGGGGCGTCGGGCAGGGGAGAGCGGCGGATGCTGGGTGGCAGCACATGCAAAGGCCCGGGGGCAAGCCGGGTTCGCCAGGAGCCTGGAGTCACACTTTTGGATGGTTTCTACAAACTTCCCCACAGGCAGGTATTGCTTTGCAATGTGGAAGGGGCAGGAAACAAGGCTGGAAAGCCGAGCAGGGCACCGACGCCCTCCCCGGCTCCGGCCCGGCGCCCTCACCTCTTGCCTGTGGGCCTTGTCCGGCTGGTGGACGCCGTTGGCCGAGGCGGAGCCGCCCGCGGTCTGCAAGGCGCGGGAGGGAGGCTGAGCCCGCAGCCAGGCCGCAGTTTCGCGGGCGGCCGCTAGACGGCGCGCGCCCCCGCCCGCCCCGCCGCCCGCTCACCTGCGCGCCGCCGCCCGCTCACCTGCGCGCCGCCGCGCAGCGCCTCCACCAGCGTCTCCACGCGCTGCGCCTGCTCCAGCGCGGCCCGCAGCGCCGCCTCCGTGCCGGCCAGCTGTCGCTGCAGCCGCAGCAGCTCGGGCGCCGCCGCGGGGTCGACCAGCGAGTGGCGCCGCTGCTCCAGGTCCCGGTCCCGGTCCTGGGGGCGGGTCAGTGCGTCCCTGGGCGGCCCGCGCGCCCCGCCCTCCCCGGAAGCGGCGCCGGCTTCGCTTGGTTACTTCATCGCTGGTGGAGCTCACCACCTGAGCCCCGTGCTGCCCCACCTGCCGCCTCCAGTCACCAGGGCGTCTCCGGGCCTCTCCGGGACCCCGCCGCCCGCCCGCCTGGGCCGCCACCGGGCTCCACCTACCAGCCCGCTCAGCTTCTCGCGCAGGCCCCGGATGTCATCCTTGAGTTTCTGCTCCTTGAGCCGCCACTCGGCCTTGTGCACCTCGCGGCTCAGGTCCCGCTCGGGCCCCGGCGAGTGGCGATTGGCCTCCAGCAGCAGCACGCGCAGCTCATTCAGGCTCCTGGGCGGGGGTCGGGCACAGCCACCGCGTGTGTGAGCCGCGGGACCCGGCGGGGGCAGACGAGGCAGGAAGGCATCGGACACAGTCCCGGCGGGGCCGGGACCGCGCCTGGGGATCGAACTCGGGGCCGTCTGGCTGAGCTGCATCCCGAACCCTTTTTTATATTTTGAGATGGGTCTCACTAATTTGCCAAGTTGCCCAGGCTGGGCTCAAACTTGTGATCCTCCTGCCTCGGCCTCCTGAGTGTTGGGAACACAGGTCTGCCCCACTAGGCCTGGCTGATAATACTTTCCTTTTTCTTTTTTGTTTTCAGTGCTGGGAATGGAAATTGGCCTCACGAGGGCTGGGCAGGTGCTTTACCTCTGAGCTGCACACCAGTCCCTGGAATGTTCGCAGTAAGAATAAGGGCTGGGGGCTGGGGATTTAGCTCAGTGGTTAGAGTGACTGCTTTGCAAACACAAGGCCCTGAGTTCGATCCCCAGCACCAAAAAACAGAATAAGGGCTGGGGCTATTACAGCTCGGTCACTGAGGCCCTGGGTTCCAGCCCCAGCACTGTGGAAATAAATCCATCACCCGGAAGGTGTCATGTGGCCAAAGTACTTTAGATGCCAGGTGACGGACACATGGATTTATTTTCCACATCGAATCAACCACCGTCAGGCACTGCCTGGAGTAAGATGGCAAGAAGGGTCCCAGGGTATAATGGGCCCTGTAGAAAGGGAGCAGGGATTGATTAGCAATGC
>PVJO010012242.1:0-56346 GCA_004026905.1 Hystrix cristata
GATGTGGGAAGATTTTAAATTCTAGTTCAATTTATTGTTACAGGCGTGTTCTAAGTTTTTCTTTCTTTTTGGGTCAGCTTTGGTAACTTAGGTCTTTTTAGGAATTTTCATCTAAATTGTGTACTTTGTTGGTATAAAGTTGTTCATAATATTCCCTTATAATGCTAAGGGCTTTCTTTTTTAAAAAAGTCTAATCTTATTTGTTTACTCTTAAAAAAAATTATTTTGGGCTGAACTCAAGTTTAGAAATAGAAGCTCTCAGACAGGGCAGTGACGTCTCTTGACAATCTATTTTGACATTTTCCTTGGGGGTAGCAGTGTTTGGGGCATAGAGCTGTTGGTAGAGGGCAGAATGAAAGATGGTAGGGAGCAGAAGTGTTATTATTTATAATTGCTTAAGGGTTGTAAGCTCTTGTCTTTATCTGTCCCATTCAGTCAATAAATCCACAGCACAAAATCATACAACTGCGTGTCTGATGATGGTGTTCTCTAGCTGCATGTGGAGAGTAGGAGAAGATACCTTTTGAGGCTGGACTCGCAAACCTAGATATGTGATTAAAATGATGGTCACCCAGAGATATCAATTTTACATTTATTTTTGTATCTTTAAAAATGTGCCTCTTTTACTGAAAACATCTTCAATTTTGTTAATTTTACTATGCTGTGTATAAGTGGTTCTCTGACTTCAGCAGCTTCTCAGGTCACCTGGGGTATTACTATGTGGTGTTGTGTTTTATGATTTGATAAAATTCAGTGACTTCCTGATAGGTTCCATCAGTCACCATTAAAATGACCAGTCCCCGAAGACACCGAATAACACTCTTTAGCTGCTGATTTTTTCTTGTGCATTTTCTTTATGAGTGCTTCTGACAGATTTAAAATAACATGTTTTAATTAAAAGCCACATACTATTATAAACATGGTAATACTCCTAGTGAATTTTTAAATAGTAGACTATTTTTAGAGTAGCCTAGGTTTAATGAAAAACAAAGTAAGTTTGTCCCTCGTCTGTCTTCCCTACTCACACCCACCTTTCCCCTGATTGACATCACACATTGGTGTGGTGCGTTTGTTACAACTGCTGAACCAATGTTGAGATACTTTTGTGTTTTTGAAAACAGCTATAATATACTTTAATAAGATTAGTAATTTCTGTAACTCTGTACTCAGTTGAGATAACTAATATTCATTACTGATTTTTTTCACGCTCCCAATGATGAGGAAATACAATTGCTGTGATCTTTTCTAGGGTGGAATAATTAATGATGGTTCTGAACTAATTGGTCCTGCTGAAGCTTGCTTGGATTCCCTCACTGATACCTTTCCTGAGTGTAGTACAGAAGGTAAGAGGCTTTGTGGTTTTTGCATTTCAAAGATTTGATTGCAGAAGACTATAAAGCATATCTGCATTGCAAAAAAAGTAATATATATATATGTGTATATAGAAATTTGAAGGTATTTCACTGACTCTGAGGCCCTCCCTCCAGGTTTAACATCACTGACTTGGGTACACCGATACTGGGTTGATGATCACTGATTTGGGTACACCGATGCTGGGTTGATGATCACTGACTTGGGTACACCGATACTGGGTTGATGATCACTGACTTGGGTACACCGATACCGGGTTGATGATCCCTCACATGTAATTGGCAGCTTTTCTTCTTTCTTAGTGGCATATAAAACAGCGATCCATCCTACAGTTAGTGGTGCCTTAGATTTGGCGACATGGTGAATTGAGTAGTTCAGCATTTAGTCAGGCTTTCTCATGTGCTAGACAGTATAGTTTGTCATGTGAGAATGCCTTAGGAGCATTTACTTAGCAGAATTTGACTTTTACACAATGAATTTCAAGGCTGGCTTTGAAAATTTAGTCATTTACCCAGAAAGAATAAGCCTAAGGCAGTTCTAGTGTCTTTGATGTATCTTGTAATAACATGAATCTAAACAAAAGCAATTTTTGTACTTTTAATCACTTTAATTCAAGAATACTTAATCTTGTTTTATTCTTTTATTAAGCCATACAGGACCTTTTTTTTTTTTTTTTTGTGCTGGGGTTCGAACTCAGGGCCTTGCACTTGCCAGGCAAGCGCTCTACCACTTGAGCTAAATCTCCAGCCCAAGCCATACAGTACTTGAATTTACATGAAGATTTTAATATGTGCATTTTAGCCTTTGGAGTTTTGTAACTAATTTTCTTTTGGGGAAAATTATGGAGTTTTAGGAGAGAGATTGGAGAACAGGGGTGGGGTGGGTCTTTAAAAGAACACCAGTTTTGATTTATTAAAGGTAAAGCAATAGACTAGGTAACATTCGTTGATCTCTCTCATGAGTGAGAGTTCACGGTGGAGGATGGCCGATGCTGTGTGACTCTGACAGGAGATTGCCGCAGTCCTGCTGTCCTGCTGTCTCTGTGAGGGTGTGTGTGGGTGTCTTGACAGCCACGCTGACCTAGCTCTGTTGCAGGACCTTCTCATCTTGATTTGGTAAGAGTAGCAAGTGCTCTGTGCCGTGTGGACTGGTGTACTTAGTCTTTTTCTTTCCCATTTTTGGTTCTACCATATTGGGAATGGTTAGTTGAGCTTTTATTCTTTTTTCTTATACCTCCCCTTGATTTAAAAGCAAAGTCTATTTGTTTAAGGCTACAGTTCTGTTTAATGTAAGGAGGCCACGTGTCTCAGGGTCTCCATTGAGTCCCCAGTAGCATTAACTCCATCCTGATTCTGCAGGGTCATGGAAAAACATTGTTGACAATAATTTTATGATTTGTCATGCTTTTTGGGAGAAAGTGTCTATTCTGCATGATCTGGTTTCTTCAGAGACCCCTGCTGGGGCTTTGCAGAATGCAGAATACTTTTCTTTCTCTTTATGATGCGAAAGGCACAGGTTGCTTGATGCAGGAGTAGCTCTATTCTCTTGATACCCACAGTAAGTCTTTGTTTTTAGGTAGGAGTTCACTGTGATGAGAGAAGGACATCCAGAGCCTCTTTTGGTTTAAGTAATCACTGGTAGAGCAGCACAAAGGTCGTTCTTTCTGTCTGTCGTTGGGGTCCAGGAGAGAAGGGGAGGAGCATTGCTATTAGGGATGATTTTCTCGAGATAGTATTCTAAAATATCGAAGGCTGTTTGGGGTGAACAGGTGGTTGTTTCAGTGCTGAAGAGATACAGCCAATAGCTGGGGTGAGCCTCTAGTTTATTGTTTGTTGGGATGCTTTTGAAAATCAGAGTTGATGTTGCATTAAGAATTTCATCAAGATCACAGGCATGGCAAGGGCTGCCCTGGTAGACTGCTCTACGTGGCTAACCCTTGTAGGTCTTGTTTTTTTATCTCTGAACTTTTAAGGCAATGTGTTCGTTGGAAGGATCTATCTTTCAGGAATCAAATTCCTTTTATGAGTGAAATGGGGACCATCGGTTTTGTTAAAAACACAGAAAAAGACTTGTGACAACTATAACTAACATTGACTTTTTCTCCTGTCAGTGCAGTTTAGTTTTTCAGCTACATCACTGTCTGTGACTCGACTGGGGTCCACAAGGAGTGAGCAGCATGGAAGCAAACGGAAAGGCTGTTAATGCTTGTGCCCTGTCCCTCAGCCTTTATGCCTGGTAGCGAATCCTGTTGAGTGGCACCTAATGGACAAGTACAGATGGATGAGCATGTCAGACAGCTTGCACATTCATTGCTATCGACAGGGAAGATGACTTCTGGATATTGTGAGACTGTCCAGTGGGAAAGTGGAAGACCTGTCTGGTACCAAAAGATCTGGAAACTCCAGCGGTGACGTAGGGAGAGTGTGCAGTAGCAAGAGAGCAGGAGTGCTGGCAGCCAGCCAGGGGCCACAGATAGGCGGCAAGATGGAGGTTGTAGAGAGAGTGTACCGATAATTACATGTGTTTTGGATTTAAAGTCAGAATGCATGGTGATTCACTCTGTAGCTATGCCTCTGAGTGTGGTGTTGGAAGTGATATTTTGAAGGTGGATTGCCATTTTTTGTACTTACGTATTAGCAGAATGAGCCAGAGGGGCAAATCTTAATACATAGTCTCCTTCAGTTACAGCAAAAATGACACTGTTTATTGGTCTATTTTCTGTTACTCTAACAGAACACCTGAGATTGGGTACTTTATAAAGAAAAGAGGTTTATTTAGTTGACGGTTTTGGAGGCTGGAGAGTGACTTATCTGTTTGGCCTCTGATGAGGGCCCTCCTGGCTACATCACAACATGGTTGGAGAAGCAGAAAGCATGGGAAATAGCTATGTGCAAAAGGGACCGTAGGGTGAAACAGGAAGCCAGAGACTGGGCTGAGGCCAGTACTGGGGATTGAACCCAGGGCCTTTGCACTGAGCTACACCCTCAGCCCTTTATTTATATATTTTTGTTTTTGACAGGGTCTCACTAAGTCACTAAGTTGCCCAGGTTGGGCTTGAACTTGTGGTCCTCCTGCATCAGCCTCCCAGAGTTCTGGGATTACAGGTGCGCCCCACCATTCCTGACAAAATTGAGGTCTTTTTGTAACATTCCACTCCTGGGGGAACTGACTGGGGTCCCAGGAGAACAACATCATGTTTTTTGAGAGTGCTGTCGCCAGGGATCTCATTTCCTCCCGGGGTCCCATCTCTTAGTGGTCCGTCACCTTATCACCCCGTGCTGGGGGCCGAGCTCTGGGCACACACACTTGTGGGGCCCTGGCTGTGTCTAGACCAGAGTATGTGGCAAGTTGGTCACAGCTCTGAGGACAGACGTAGAGGCCAAGTGATCATTGTTTATGTTAGCTCCTTGAAAGTGCAACCAACACGTAAAATTTACATTGAAATGAAAGTTCTGATGGCAACAATCTGTGATTTTTGTTTTTGTTTTGAAATTAGGATAATTTTATAGTATAGTGGAATAGAGAAACCTCTTTTTGATTTCATAAAATCAGTAATTTGCTGATTTATTTTATAAGTGACTACATTTTATTTAGTTTGAAACTGAAAGTTACAAAATTTGTCAGGTTTTTTTAAGTCAGAAAGTTAACATTGTTTTATGTTTTTAAAATGCTCGTTATTCTTTATCTCCTTTGCCAAAATAATTAAGCTATATTTTTCTCAGAAATGAAAGGAGATCTAATTGGTTTCTAAAGTTTTCCATATTAAGCTTTCTTGCATGGTTGGAACTGAACTTAGCCATGAAGTTACAGTGACTTTTGTGGCGCGTGGGCACTGGGCCTCTTGACATGTTGCTCTCGTCTGTGGGCCTGTTTGAAGGATGCAGGTGGCTTTGCTGCCGCGCAGGCCTTGATATTGGTGCCTTTGATGTTGGGCCCAGCTCATCTGGTAACCTGTGTCATTTCCTCTTCCCAACACATTCCTTGACTTCCACTGGGCTGTGGGAGGAATGTTTTCCAGGTTCATGCAGCAAATAAAATAATTAGGTGGTCATCACCACAAATACAGACTGAGAGATCAGCTTCTTATATGTGGCTGGTTTTAAGGGTGAACATTCTTAATGTCTCCTGCAGGAGTAACATCTGCTGTTTCGAGAGGATGGGCCTATAAATTATAGATTAAGAACTCTTCAAGTGTGCATTGTAACAACTGTAGAGACTAGAAAGCTGTCTTGAATTAACCACTTTAGGGTAAATGAGGTTTGCATTTTGAGAATAGCATGTATTGCTGGTTTTTGTAAGGGATTCCTTAAAATGATGTTTAGCCCAAATTCGTATGTTTGTTTGATGGCAAAGTTATACTACTTTTCCTGTATGTAGACAAGCACAGAGATTGTAGGTAGACTGTTAAATTGAATAGTGTTGATTATATTTAAAACATTGGGAAACTAATTGAGAAGGCCTGTGGTTATTTTTGATAAAAACCTGTACATCAAAATACCATTCTTTTTCTATTATTTGTGTTCTTTTCATTTAGTGGATTTGATGTCTTGAAGCAGGATCATTTTGAGCAGGAACTTTCTTTGCTTGTTTGGTTTCTTAGTACCCTAAATCTGTTTAAGATTAATTTAAAGCCTATGTAATACAGGGTGTAATATAACATAGAAAATCTAATTAAAAGTTATTTAAATATAAAGTAGAATTTTTACTCTACAAATGTCCACTAGGTGGCACCATGAGAGCTGTAAATTTTTAAACTGGACCTATTCTAAACCTGTGTTAAGAGTATCTATTACTTACTCAGCTTGAAGAAACTTATTTTTCCTGTTAAGTACTTGTTTACTCAACCTTATTTGATTAGCTGCGCCATATTATTTGAATTTGCCTCAGTTGGGGAGCTTACGTAAATAGGAAAAAAGAACAAGTCATTTTGTGTTTATTTTTTCAAAATAAACACAAATGAGAAGTGTGTGTGTGTGTGTGTGTGTGGTGTGCACTCACAAAATGGGTGATGCCTGTTATGCCCCAGGACTCTTGGAAACTCAGGGCCATTGAGGATCATATTGAACATTAAGAGTTTAAGGGTCGGATGGGGCAAACAACAAAACATTAGTGATATGTTCAGGAATCAGGGTTTTAGGATACAAGAAACAATAACAATGATACAAATGCCTTATTGGATAAGGTAAAAAATTGGAGTTTCAGAGGCGGTAAGCCTTGTATCTAAGACATTCTAGGTATTTGGTAACGTTCATGGACAGACACAGTGTTCCGCAGTGAAGAGCTTCACTTTTTGAAGGGGAAGCAGGCAGAACCCGTGCTCGGCATAGAAAGCACCGTGTGTGCTCCTGGCGCTCTAGGAACTGGTTTGAAGCCCAGAGCCCAGAGAAAATCATGGAGAGCAGCCGGGTAAAAGTTTAGGGGGTAAAAGGAAGCCAAGCAATGGGTCTTTACTGTTCATGAGAACAATTCTGATTGTAACCATGATCAATACGATGTTTTTGGAACTTACTGTTTTTCACCAGATATACAGCAGACATGACACTTTTTCATAACCGTTCAAGTGTGAGGCATAAACATATCCCAAGGACGTTACTAACAATGTAAAACATCAAGGGAGCAGCTCTTCGTAGTGACAGTGGTTGTTCCCGAGTGATGACCAGGGCATCAAGTAGAGGGGTCTTAAGTGGCATTGAGCTTTACATTGAAGTATTCACTTCAGGTCCCGTGCTGGCTTGCTTCTTAATGGAAGCCGATCTGTGTATCTTCCACCTCGGGGCAGCCTTTGTTCTGCTGGCTCGATATTGGCTTTGTGCATGAAGCATGAGTCACTGCTACTAGGACAAGTAGAAATTCCCTCTGGTTGACTATGGCAATGTTTGAACCTCAGGGTTCACTGAAGGCTATCAGCTAATAGTAATGAGGCCATGGATTTTATATATATTCACCCATGAGAGCCCACCTGTTGTTCCAAAGGAGACTGATCTCTTTTTACAGATGGTCTTCAAATACAGATTTCTGATAGCTTTTGGTATAAAGATTTTTTTCTGTGGCAGCTCAACCTTTTCCTTTGGGGCCTTTCAGCCTCAGTGTCCTAGACAGATCCTGCTAAACTGCCCTACTCTAAGCAGTTCAAAGCACAGAGATGAGGGTAGGTAGGTGAACCGGGATGCTAAATAAACCCCTTGTGTCTGTTGCGGCTTTCTAACAAGTCACCTGGGGCCCTCTAATATCCCCGAGACTAGAATCTCTGTGATATGAACCCTGAGGCAGAGTGCTTTCATAGAACCTCTGACTTCCCCCTTCTATCACTTCCGAAAAAACCTTAGGTGTTTGACTTGATGATGCTGGTGAAGGCTGCACCTTTTACTCTCGCAACGGCCCAGAGGGACCCTGCAAGGATGCACTGACTTCAGGTTGGCTTAATTTTGAACAGATGATTCTCTGTCTCATGTTAGGTATCGGTAGTGCCTATCCATAGTGCACTCTGCCTGCTTACTTGAACTGAGAACCTGGGTCTTTTTTTGTCTCTCAGAACTTTCTTTGTGGGTTTTAGTCTCCACCTTGTGTAATATGTATGTGTCATTTTGTGTAAAACAAGTTGAATTGTAGGACCATGATTTCTAAGACCACTATATTAAGCAAGTGTATTCAGGATATAAGATAAATGAATTAGGTCCTGAATATTTATATGTCACAAATAGGGCTTATTGTACTGGTGAAAGGAGTTTTAAAATGTGAGTTACCTTTGTGGCTCACGGTTTCAGAGGTTATAGTCCATGGCAAGTTGGCTCTGGCTTTTGGGCCTATGATGAGACAGAATATACTGGGAGCATGTGGCAGAGGAAACTGTTCATCTCTTGGCAGCTGGGAGGTACAGAAAGAGGGGAAGAGGTCAAGGTTTCATGTCACCTTCAGTGGCAGGCCCCTAGTGACTTAATTTCTTTCTAGTAGGCCCTATTACTTCCCAATAACACCATGGGCTGGGGACATTAACACACGGGCCTTCAGGGACGTTTTATTTCCAGACATAGCAAGATGTCATCTTGAGGCTGAGTGTAGCTTGACTTAGTTGCGTAGTACGTGCCTAGCATGTGTGAGGCCTGTGTTTGATCCATAGGGCGCGTGCGCGCGTGCACACACACACACACACACACAATCCTCCCCATGAGCAGTTTGCATGGCACTTCATTGAAAAGGACTTGAAAAATTAAAATATGGAAAAAAAAGATATCAGCAAGTACTGGAAAATGATTAGTTGCAGTGTATGGGCAAGGAGATGTCTTTAGTAATATTTATAATGTTATTCTCAAGCAAATTCCCAGTTTTAGTCCTTGTAGCATTTCATTAGATATTTTTCAGATACAGAGCTTAAGGGCTTACTGCACACAAAGAATGTTGTGAAATTCATATTGCAGAGTCACCTATAATCTCACCACACAGAGAAAATTACTATTAATATTTAGTCTAAAAAATAGCTTCCTTCTCCCATGTGTGTTTGTGTTTTAAAATTGCAATTATGTTATACATACTGTTTTGCATTGTGGCAATTTTTATATGATATACCATGAATACCTCAGCATTAAGCATTCTTTCATAGCATGATTTTTAATGGCTGTATAATATTTTATAATAGGGAGGTACCATAATTACCTATTGTTAGAAATTTATGCTATCTCCAAATTTTCACTGATTTTTTTTATGGACATTCTTGTACATAGATCTTTTTGCATGTCTCTGATTGATTTTGGTATAAATGCTGAATTTCTGGTTTAGAGATAAAAGTAGTGTTTATGCTTTTGATGTACATTGCCAAATTGTCCTTCAAAAAGATTAACCAGAAGTTCTTTTTTTTTAATTTTGTTTTTCCCAGTTTGACAAATATGCGCTTCTTTTTCACATGCTTGTGCTTATTTGTTGTTTGCTTGCTTATAAAGATTTTTTATTTTAAAAAATTAGGTAGAATTTGAAAAGGAAACATTTTTGTATAGAATATTTATTTATTTTCACGTTCTTTCTCCCTAGATGATTTGTTGGTCATACTTTTCTGTTTTAATTTCATTTAATTATGACTCTCTTTGCTAATAAAATAAGATTGCAAATATAAAAGAATGTATGAATGTGTTTCTAGGTTTTTGTGGTCAAAAGTCAAAAAACTGAGTACACATAACTCTACCCCTTTGCCCTTTGGTGTTATTGTTCTTGTTAGAAATGAAAATCAGGCATAGCATGAAACAGAACAATGTGATAGATGGTGTGAAGGTTATAGTGACAAGACACTGAGAACAGACAATAGAGCTGTAACACAGCATTTCCTTTCTTTTGTGATTAGCTGTATAAACCAAACTCTTTTTTTCAGGTAAATTGTTGATTAATTTCAGTGTAATACATTGTATGTGACAGTGCCATTGAAAGAACCAGGTTTGTATTGAAATGCCTACAATTTTTTTTTTTTGGTGCCTACAGTATTTTAAAATTACTTTAAAAATCTCTTAGAAAGTTTCCGTATTTCTCAGAATAGTGGATAAATAACTTTTGAAGTTGCTGTAAAAGATCCTGATTATGAAGTACTGTCTGTAGGTTGAAATCAGACAACTGAAACAATTTTCCCTAAGTCCAGTGAATCCCAATTGAGATTGTGGGGTTAATGGAATCTCTTCGATTTTGGACCGAGAATTAGTTCTTTATGGGGATTCTAAAGATTTGGGGGAAAAAAAAACCAGGCGAAAATAAGGATACATTGACAGAGTGCCAAGGTAGTGTCTCAAGCTGACTGGAGAATTGAGCTGAGCTGCCAGTGACAGGTTTTGCCCTACGTTACTTTATTTGATATGAAGTAAGTAATTTGGGTTGTAATAGAGGTTGGCAAACCATGGCCCAGGGGCCAAATCTGGCAGCCACTGTTTCTGTATGGCCAATGAGCTAAGAGTGGTTTTCACATTTTTTCAATGGCTAAATGCCACCTCCCCAAGAATATTAATTTATGATGTGAAAAAGATAAGGAATTAAAATTTCAGTGTCCACAAATAAAGTCTTATCGAAACATAGCCATACTTGTTCCTCTATATATTGACTTAGGGTTACTTTTGTGCTTTGGTGGCAAAGTTGAGTAGCTGTGACGGACACCGTGTGGCTGACAGAGCCTGGCATATTTACACTCTGGCTCTTCATAGAAAAATGTTTTCTGACCTCTGATCTTAGAATCGTAGAATCATGTAGTCTAATCTGCGATCAATTCCGAGTTCATATTTAATCCTGAGGAAATCGTTTTCTTTTCAGTGTGTTTTCTTTTCTGAGAAACTTGGCAGTGAATAGTGGTGACACGGATCCCATATCAGCAGTTGTTCTCCAGCTATTTTCTTACGTAACTGGACCATGAATCTTAGCTAACATGAGTATGGTTTTCAGACCTCTGGGTGCTCCTGGGGTCTTTTTGGGGGACCAGAAGGCAGAGACTACTTTGATAATGATACTAGGTCATTCCCTGCCTTCTCACCCTGTTGCCCTTTGCGCTCATCATGTGAAAGCAGTGGGGTAAAACCGCTGTGCCTGGGGTTCAGGACAGTGCCCCACACTGTAGCGTTGGCATTATGGTGCTTTTAGCAAAACCAGCTAATTTCTCCTCAGAATGACCTTGGAAAAGCAGTCAGGACTGTTGGTTTTACTAAATCTCCTCCTTCGTGTACGCGTCTGTTTAATATTCTGTGTGATGATCTGAACGTATACACAAAGCACTGTGCACCCTGAGCTGCCATGGCTGTCTCATTTGTGCAGTGGTTGGAGCCCTGAGTTGAACCGGCTGCTGTTTTCATGGGACACCATTTTGCTTGAAACAGTTGGCACTATTGTTACTTGAACTTGGGTATTTGGCAGTTTATTTTTCCTGAAAGTGACTGAAGTAAGTGGACATTTAAAGGAAAGACAATTGATAGTATTTGTTGCCAATGAATTTTAGCCCCACAGTAGGATTTCTGGATAACTTCTGCTACTTTGAATTCAATAGTTTTCTAATATTTAAAGAATTTTCTGTTGAGATTGGTAGTATTTTCAACAAATGTGATTTTTTTTTTTTAGTATTGTAGTAATGAAATGTGGTGTCAGCATTTGGAAGATATGTGCAACTCAGGGAGCCAGTATTTTCAAAATGACCAACGTGTTACCAACTCAGGCTTGGATAGTACATCTATTCAGTGTACAAGACAGACCAGTGGCTTCAACTGTAGCGGAAAGGGAAATTTCATTCATGGGATTTTATATTCCGTATTGCATCTAGGTTTGAGAAGTTATTCTTTGTGGAGTTTTGGTGTAGTATCAAAGAAGAATATCCACAGTTACCTAAAAAGGCTATAAAAACAATTGCTCATTTTTCAGTTATGTATCCATGTACATTTTCTTCATAGCTTTTGACCAAAATAACAACTGATTACAGATGCTGTACAGTCAGATATGAGAATCTACTCATATTCTGTTAAATCAGACATTAACATAATTTGCAAAAATATGAAAGAATGCTAATTCTTTCAATAATTTTTTTGTTTTGACGAATATATTTTTCATAAAATTTACGTTACTAGGTAATGATCCTTAATGTTTTGCTTATTTTCTTAAATCAGTATAATGTTGGTAAATATTTACAGGTATAATCCACTTAAACGAAAGCTATCTGGAGTCCTAAATCATTTTTAAGAATGTGAAGAGAGGTCCTGAGACCACACAGTTTGCCATCTGTTGCTGTGGATTGTGTTTGTTCACCTTGAAGTCAGTTACATGAAATGGGAGAAGTATTTTTCACTGCTAAATTATTCTGTAACACCTACTCTTCATTTTCTGTCTGAAAACCAGTATAGTTCAAAGTTCTTGCCAAAAGCCTGTGGAAGAGGCTGAAACAAATTTCCAAAAAGTCAGTCCTTTAAAAAACCTAAATAGGGGCTGGGGATTTAGCTCTGTGATTAGAGTGCTTGCCTTGTAAGCACAAGGCCCTGAGTTCGATCCCCGGCACCACCAAAAAAAAAAAAAAGATTCACTGTGCAATGAATGGAAGGGAGGGGAGGGGAAGGGGGGAAGAGGGGGAAAACCAAGATGTATCATGTACAGGTACAAAATAACCATGTTGATTATGATCATTATGTATACAATGTACCAATGCATGTTCTTGGTAAAAATAAAAATTAAAAAAAAAAAACCTAAATAGCATACATTTTCCAGATATGGCTGGTTAACTGGAAGCTCACGTCTGGGGATACATTATTTAAATATTATTTAATTATTATATAATTGTCATAAGCAGTTATAATTTTGTGATAGTCTATTATGCTTTATATCTTTATATGTATTAACTCTATTCCTCCTTATTTAAAGCTTTGTGTAATAAGTAAATTATTAAGAAATTACCGTTGGTAAGTTTTAGGAGCTGGGGTTCAAGTACTTTCTTTGGTCTTACTCCAAAGCTTTTATTCTTTTCCCTTTATCATGCTATTTATAGCAACTATGTGTACAGGCAGTTGTTTTCTGTGAACAGTTTGCAAGATCTTGTGGTAAAGACTTTTTTTTTTTGAGACAGGGTCTCACTATGAAGTGCAGTCTGGCTTTGAACTCACTGTGTAGTCCAAGCTGGCCTTGAACTCACAGTGATCCTCCTGCCCCAGCCTCCCAAGTGGTAGGATTACAGGCACATGCCACCACGCCAGGCTTAAAGGCTCTTTTTTACAAGGCTAGATAGAAGCTTGTCTTCAATTTTAGTTTGGTGATTAAGGTAAGGAGATTATCTTCCAGAGTTTTAAAGAGACAATGTAAAAGTGAATGAACTAAGCTAAAACAAATTGGTGAATGCTGACTTCCATCAGTAAATTATAGTCTTCTTAATTGAATTGGGTAGTATGAAAAAATGAATAGTTAGTGTGATTTGTATTCTTTTGTGTGACGCTCAATTTAATATGTTTACTCTTGTGATCTTGTTTCTAGGCTTCTCCAGTGACAGTGATCTGCTATCTCTTACTGTTGATGTGGATTCTCTTGCTGAGTTAGATGATGGAATGGCTTCCAATCCACATTCACCCATTAGAACTTTTGGTCTCAGTCATTCTTCGGATGCTTCAGCACTAGGGGCTGTTGGTTCAGACAGTGAACAGAACAAAACAGAAGAACGGGAAAGTCGTAGCCTCTTTCCTGGCAGTTTAAAACCTAAACTTGGCAAGAGAGATTATTTGGAGAAAGCAGGAGAATTAATAAAGCTGGCCTTAAAAAAAGAAGAGGAAGACGACTATGAAGCTGCCTCTGATTTTTATAGGAAGGGAGTTGACTTACTCCTAGAAGGTGTTCAAGGTACAGTTTACCTACATTAATATGCAGTGATATGTTCTTACCTTGGTATCTGCAAAAAAGTATGAGTGTGTAACTCTGTCTTCTTTATAATCCTGTAGTGAAACAAGATTGAAAATGAGAAATTACTAAATCTTAAATGACATTATCAGTACTTTGATCAGTTGATGTACAAATGTGGGATTCTTTCAAAAAGTCAGCAAATCTCCAAGTCTCTTGTATGAGTAATTATTCGTCTTTCCTGACTTGGAGTATTTACAGAGATGCTCCTCGAGTGCTTTTGTTTTCAACAGTTCAAAGAGAGAAAGTGAGAGAAACTCAGAGTACAAGAGGTTCGTGGGTTTGCCTACCACTGCGTTCCCCACTAGTCGCTGTAAATTCTTATCTAATTATTTAGGTGATATGGACATGTAGAGTTGAAGGTAACTCAGTGTCTATAAGTAGAGCTTTTTAAGAAAGCATCATCTTTTGTTTTTGTTTTTGTGTGTTTTTGCTTATTCCTTATAGAATGAAGCATTCTGCAGTTAGTTATGTGGTTTTTTTGGATACAATAATCAGAGGTTGATGTGACTTTCTTCCAGTGTTTTTCTCTCCGGAAAACCATCATTTTAATTGTTCTGTGTTCTTTGATTTGTCATTGCTGCCCAGATTACCAGTTTCCTGTTCTACTAACACATTTTCCTGCTGGTCTCGCTCTCACTGTGCTGGTTGGCCTGTATTCAGCCTTCTACTTAGTCTTCCTAAGCGTAAACCTAAGTCTTACAATGCAGCGTAAGAATGTGTACCAGGCTGTGGAATAGGGAGTGTGTGTGTGCATGCGTGCGTGCGTGCGTGCGTGTGTGCGTGCTTGCGCGCGTGTGTGTGTTGGTTACTAACTGCTTGTTCACCAGGGTTTTGGTCAAATCTCCTGTTTCTAGCTCTGTCTTCTGTGTTCAAAGCTATCTACTATGCTGTGTAAGTCAGTGAGCTTCTTGAGTTTTCTGTCTTCCCCCTCGATCTCTTTGTCCTTGTGGTGCTTTGCCTTAAATGCGCTCTTTGCTCCCATGTTAGTAGGGTTTCAGGTGGAGTGGAGCTAAATGAATATGTTCAATTTGCCATCTTTAACTGGGAATTCAGATTTCACAATTGCTGTCTACAGGTATTTTCAGTGGGCCTGGGGATCGAAAAGCTTGTAATGCTTTGTGTGTAATCTTGTTGTTAATTGTTTTTTTGGTTAGTAATTACTGTCTTACTGAAGTTGCTGATACAATCATTTGGAATGTAGTAACACACAATTTCAAATAATTGATTGTAATATTTAATTCCTATTAAATTTTATGTAATTTTAGCTGTAAATTTTAAGTTTTCTAATTGGGAAACTATTACTGAAGTTACTAGTTCTCCTGGTTTGACTGACAGATCATTTCGATGGTAATTTTTTTTTTTGAAGTAGCTGCACAGTCTATTGAGTGTTTGTTTGCAAGTGGAACATTCTGGTCTTAAACTTCTACTCATTTTTATTCTTTGCCTTAACTCTCATTTGGGCTGGGAGTTTAAAATGGGGAGGAGTTGCAAAAAATCTGTTCTGATCCCCCCTTTTCAGAAAATTATATGCTAAAATTTCACTGGTGTTTAATTGACATAGGTAAAGCACATCACTGTGACATCTTTCTGTCTAAAAGTTATTTGCATTTAATCTTAAGACACTTCATAATGTTACCACTTGATGGCACCAGAAAAATAGAAATCGTTGCTTAACAATGAAAATTATAGATGCGTATCAGCAAATAACAAAGAATACTTCATTTAGTTCTTCTGCTGATTTTTAAAAATTTATTTGTCAAGAACATGTATTGGTACATTGTACATATACACAGTGATCACATTCGTCATAGTTAATTTGTACCTGTACATGATGCGTCTTGGTTTACTGATTATTTTTGGTGAGTTATTTTTCCACTAGAACTTGATACTAACCCTGTTAGACTTCTGTCTTAAGGGATGCTAATCATTTAAACATGTCCTCCTAGTTAGTGTGCGTAAGTCTGTCTTTGTGAAGCTGTAGTACCCATTTCTGCTTTAGTTTAGGTTTTGTTGTCAATATGCCATTGAATCCAGAAAGTTAATAATTGGTTTATTGTTTTAGGCTTTTATTGTTTATTCATAATGTGGTCAGTTTTCTTCACCCAAAGTATGTGAACCACAATCATAAAATTCTTTTTTTTTTCTTTCTGGCTTTTTAAAAACTCATCTGCCATCTTCA
The DNA here is from genome assembly GCA_004026905.1 of Hystrix cristata. Classification (NCBI taxonomy): domain Eukaryota; kingdom Metazoa; phylum Chordata; class Mammalia; order Rodentia; family Hystricidae; genus Hystrix; species Hystrix cristata. The sequence goes on from PVJO010012242.1 coordinate 15,929, forward strand.
GACTTTTAATTTTTTGACAACATATGGAACAACCTCTGTTTCAATCCTGATGGTTACATACTTGGCTTTGTTAAAATATGAAGCTGGGGTAGTGTTTCCAGTCTGTGGATTCTGTTGAAGAGTATCCGGGTCACCACCTACCAGACACCTGACATTATCCTTTAATTTGTAGGAGAGTTGGGGGTTCTGGTTTGTGAGCTGGTTGGACAGTTATGCTCAGAAAAGATGCTTCCTTGGGGAAAGCTTCTTCCAGTGGGAGAAAACTGTTGCTGAAACATCATTAGAATCCGCAATACCTATAAATCATTTTAATTTAACTCCTTTAACAGTTGTTCCTGTGACCTTGGGTTGGCACACTTTATAAGTAATCATTTCTGGATGTCTGATAATCTAGAGGAAATAATCTTTTGGAGCTAAGTGGGAATGGTTTACACAGAGATTGCTATAGGTTGGAAAACTTGTGTTAATTTGTTGCTAAACTACCCTTGCTGAAGGAGCTTATCTGATTGGTAGTAGGTCTGTAAAGGTGGCTTGATGTTTTTCTGACAACCCCCCACCCCCAACGTGTCTGTGCAGCTGAGCCTGGATGCAAAGCACAATAGCAGCAGCTCTCTGTGCCCATCCGCTCAGAAAAGCACACTCTGGCAGAGGTAATTTTGAATTCTCTTTTTGAACTTGACACTTCACTTCTTCCCTTGGTCGAGAAATGGTTCTTGAAATGAAGGTGCCATCTGCTGTTCTAAATTCTCAGGTCTTTGTGGATTTAAGAGAGAAAATCCAAAGGTCAAAGTTGGAGAAATCAACTTGAATCTCTGAAGAGAAGGTTATAGCACTTATCCTTTTATGCCCATCTTGTTTATATATTACTGGAAGTGGCTGATAGGATTCATCTTTGTTTATCTCAGCGCAGTCTCATTGGAATAGTTTAGTAACATAGAGTGGCAAATGGATTACATAAAGGTATCAATGAAATGTTTAAATAACAACAACTCGGTTTCTATCACATGCCTGTCACTGGACAAAATGTTTCTCTTACATTATTTTGTACCTTCAGAATAACCCCCTAAGAGCTAAGCTGGTCATACTGGGCTATGTCTAAAGATACCAAAATTTAGAGGGTGCAAACATTTAATGTAATGATTCTAAAAGTTTGGCACCTATTTAGCAAGAATAATTATTTAAAACAGGAAGCTACCAGATGGTGAGCATTGTTAGTAACACCCATCTGTGGGCCACATTATGAATTACAGAATTGATTTGAGAGCTCGTTTTGTCTAGTTTGTTCCACGTGCCAAAATCACTGGTTTGTTATGTGTGACGGTAGATATTGCAGTCCCCATTTTACAGATGGAGGAAACTAAGACTTACATCAGTGGATTTTCTCAAGCCAGTAAGAGTAAAGCCAGGGTTTAATCTTAGTCTTCTCAAATCCAAGTCTTGTCTTTCTCCGACTATGCCATGTTGCCCCGCACACATTCCCCTTCTTATCAGATTAGCTTTTTAAAATGGAGCAGCAGCAGATTTCCAGTATCAAATGTGGAAAAATATATTTTGAATATTCATTCTTTTTCCATCTCCCATTTGTTTCTGATAGTTAACCATTTATCAACTGAATTGGACACCAAGTGCTTACTGCTCATGTATACCAAGCACTGTGATAGCAGATATAAAATGTTTTTTCTTGTGAAAATATAAAATAATATTGAATGAGGCCCTTCAAAATGAGCTATTTTTGCCAACTGTACCATGATAATATGCCCCTTTATTATGTAGTTTTGTCTTGTTGAAAATATTTGGTAGATTTGTTGCTTTAGCCAAACCTGTTGCCTTCCATGTAGCTTGCAGCTTATGCCACAGTTTTCTGACCCTCCCCTCTCTTCTCTACTCTCCCCATTCTTCCTTTTCCCCTCTCTCCCTCCCCTCCCTTTTCTCCTCCCCTCACTTCATTGGAATCTCTAGCATATGTTTTGAATTAGATTTATCAAGAAAAGACCTCCTGGATATTGTTGATACCTACTTTTTCTTTGAAAGTTTTGTCGGTATTTTTGACCAGTGAGACTGTTTCTAATGTTAATGCTCTTATTCGAGTGAAAACCATCTTCTGCCATTTTCATTCTGGTAAATGGTATAATGAGCAATACTGAGCTATTTTTCATAGTTTACCAAGCTATTTTCGTAGTTTCACAGTTCAGTTTATCCCTACGAGCCTAGGTAGATGTGTCCTAGGCTCTCAGGGATGCCCAGGCATATTTCAGAAACCGTGACCTTGTGTGTTCAGGTACTGCATCAGTCTACGACTCTTACTGGGTCTTGACTGTTCCTCCTGATGAAGCCACAAAACCACATGTACTTCTTGGTTTTTTTTGAGTCACCTAGATTGACTCCAGATTGAGTCACTTAGATTGGCTCAATCTAGGAAACTATGACTTATGTAAGTCAAGTGATTTGCTCGAGGATATAGCCAGTGAAAGTTCAGCCATTCTCTGAAGGGTTGGCTCTAGAAGGTGTGTAGGCTTTATAAATGTGACTAATCTGTGTGTACTCAATGTATACTTGATTGAGTGCTGTGAAAAGCAGCTCTGGTCATTGATTTATTCCTTTGAATGAGAGTTACACACATATGTGGAAACCCAAAGGATAACCTTGTTTCCTTTGAAATATAAATATATGAGAAAGGCAGTTATGTCTTGGTTTGGTAAAGGGAAACAAGTCATATAATATCTTATTGTTGAATTTCAGAAATGAAAATATGTAATTTTAGAATTTATTTGAGTTATTTACAGTGTTTGTTAACTCAGAAGGTATTATGAAAGTATTTTCTAGTTCACTTTAACTTATTGCCTAGTTTGGTACAAAGTGCACAGAGCTAGCAAAATCCCAAGTTGTATTTTTAATGGGTACTGGTGATGTGACTTTCTTGCTATATAATGCATGACTCCTAGCTTTTTAAAATTTATGAATCCCTTTGAGAATTTTTTCTTCTTTTTCAGTATTATTTTGACTATAATTTAGGGCCCCTTGTAATTTTATCTAAATTTGAGAATTAGCTTTTCCATTTCTGTAAAAAAAAAAAAGTAAGTTGGAGTTTTAATTGTAATTGCATTAAATCTGTACAAGTTTTAAGTCTTTCAATCTGTGAATTCAGGATTTCTTTCTATTTATGTTTGAGTTCTTTCAGCAATGTTTTGCAGTTTTCAGTGTATGAGTCTTTTTCCCTCCTGAGTTAAATTTATTTCTAGGTATTTTATTCTGTTGAATGCTATTGTAAATTGAATTTAAACAAATACTTTCTTTTCAGGTCGTTCATTTCTGTTGTGTGTAGATTCAACTGGTTTTTGTGTGTTGATCTTTACCCATCTTGTTGAACTTGTTTATTAGCTCTAGTTGTTTTTATTGTGGATCCTTTGGGATTTCCATATATAGGATTATGCTATCCATCAAGATAGTTTTATTTCTTCCTTTTCAATTTGAATACCTTTTTTTTCTTTTTCTTGCTTAATGCCCTGGCTAGAACTTCAGTGCACTAGAGAATATTTAGAAGACAGTCATCCTTGTCTCATTCCTGATGGTGGGAGCAAAGCTTTTAATCTTTTACCATTGTATATAATGCTAATTACTGGTTTTCATAGATGCCCTTTATCACGTTGAGGATGTTCTCCAGTATTTCTAGGTTATGGATGTTTTCATCATGAAAGGTGTTGGATTTTATCAAATGCTCTTTTCTGTATCAACTCAAATGATTGTCTTTTTCCTTTGCCCTATTAAGTGCATATTATATTGATTTTCTTATGTTGGACCACTCTTGTATTCCTAGGATAAGACCCACTTGCCACAGAGATTCATAGCCTAAGTTTGAACCCAGTCATACCTGTTGATATCTCATCTGTACTGAATTTTGTCATTGTAATAGTGATGGAAAAGAAGACTTCTCATTGAAGTCTAAAACTACTATCCATCTTAATCTGGAGATGAGTTCTTTCGCAAGGAAAGCACTATTAAAAATTCAGAATATATCTACTGTGAATACTTCGTACAGCCTTTTCTCTTTTAAAATAGAATCTGTACTCTTTGCTGCAGTTCAGTAAATTGCACTTGTTAGGAATTTCTTGGATCTTAACTGTTTAGTAAAATCGAGCTTTCAAAAGAGATTTGAAATGATTTAACTATGCCACTTGCTCTTCCATCTTTCCGTCCCCACCAGCATTGTGGTTTTTCCTTTCTTTAGTTCCTCCAACAGGAGAAAGCAATTACTAATGCAGTGAACTCAGAAGGAACTATCTCGTGGGTTCAGAGAGAACACTTCGGCTTCTCTGTTCCCGATGATCACAAATGAAAAGGGTTGCCTTTTAAGTTACCCTGTACTCAGGTCAGTCCTTCTTTCAGGTTTTGTGTTAGACTAGACTCTTTCAGTTATGGGTAACAAAAACCTAAGCAACTCAAAGAAGCCCACATAGAAAAGGATGTTTTAGCTAACAAAAATGAGTGGTTCACTGGTTACATATAGTTGGATTCAGGTATTCAAGAAATATTGCCTGGTCTTGGACTTCCTGTTTCTCTGTCTCTGTACACACTCAGTACTTGCCACTTCCTTTCTCTGATTTGATCTTCGGAGGAAAAGGGTATTTTTCCCCATTGCTGCAGTGATTGTCCCAGGTCAGATGGGCCTGCGTGGGTCATGTGCCTCCACCTCTGTCTCCCAGCCTGTTCGGCATGGTCATCTCTGGGAAGGAGGACAGAGCTGTCCCTGATGAGCCGTGTGAACTGAACAGGGTAACTGTAGCATGTGGGAGGAGTGCACCTGACTGAGGAACAAACAAAACCGATCAAAATGTCACTCTTATCCTTCCTGACTCAGTGCTATTTATTATACCCTTTCTCCCGCCTTTAAATACAAAAGCTTGTTTTGGTGGTTTGTACATTCTCTATTATATGTTTCTCAGACTATAATTCTCTAGACATCAGGCCTTATATGTATTTTTTAAAACTTTCAAATTGAAGTATTGTTACATGTACAGAAAAGTATGTACTGCAAATATATGACTGATTATGTTCTCACATGGAAAACCCACGTGGAGCCCAAGGATCAGGAGGTAGAATTTGGTCAGCACCCTGGAGCTTTCTCATCTCCACTTCTAGTTTGCCTTCTCCACAGGAAGTTGCTGTCCTGATGGCTTCACAGTGTGGAATGGGTGAGGCTTGCTTTTTTGTCTTTATATTCTTTCCTTGCAGGACAGTGTTCGCCTCCGCAGTGTTCTTCCTGTTGGTTTGGCTCTCTTCTGCGCAGTGTCTTTTAGGGACGGCGGGGAGAAGGCAGGTGCCTTGTTTCTCTTGTATTTAGTAGGGTCCTTCCCTTTCGCTCATGCCCTTCTTTCCTTCACTCTTGCTCTGCCACGTCTTGCAGAGGTGTCAGGTATCCCCCTTGCCCAGTGTCTGATTCTTCCCAGGAAGGAAGCTTTACTGAGCTTTTGATTTTGATTCCACTCACCTTCCACTGACTGTGCTTTGAACCACACAGTCCCTGCCCGTTTAGAGTTCTAGCATGTAGTTGGACTTTTTCTGGGGGCGATTTTCTTCTGTGCTTTGGTTTCCCCTGTGCCCTTCTGCACTTCTGCTTTTCAAGGAATCACTTAAGCTTCTCCTCCCTGGTCTCTGAATCCGCAGGGATGTGCTATGGGAGTGCGGGAAGCTCTGTCGTCATTTGGTTTCTTTCCCTGTTTGCAGGTAATCTGAATGTCGTGGTGTTCTGTTTCCTTGTGCTGCTGAAAATGTGGGTCATGTGTGGATTTATTTGCTCTGTTGATTTTTTGGTGTGTGTTTTGAGAAGTCATTTGGAGAGATGAGTTTGGGTGGCCACCATTGTCCTCCAGGTCTAGGAGTCCACATGGATTGTTTTTCAAATGTTCAAAAACTTTATTCAATTGTAATATATATTATTCTTTTTAAATATTGAATTTGGTTGCTCATCTTTATACATGATATAATATATATCATTAACTTTTTCAAATGTATTTATATTCACTGAATTTAAAAGTAACTTGTGGACATCACAACCTTTAACTCATAGTTTACCATATCAGAAGATAGACTCATTCTTCTAAATAGTCACGGAGCAATTACTATAATTAAATTTGAGAAGCATGGTATGGGAAGCATTATTATTATTTTTTTTTGGCGGTGCTGGGGATCGAACTCAGGGCCTCAAGCTTACTAGGCAAGTGCTCTACCACTAAGCTAAATCCCCAACCCTGGGAAGCATTGTTATAGTGGGTTTAGTTTCTTTATTGGAAAACCAACTGTTAAAATTGGATATCTATTAAAAAGATACGTATTTCTCTTTCTCCCAGTGTTCCTATATTGTATTCTTTAAGGAATTTGTTTCACACAAATTGTCAAATTTATTAATTGTAGGGTGACTTTTAATTATCTCATGCGCTTGCTATTCTAACAACACAACACTTTCTTGGTTGTCTAATTGTTAGGTTGAAATTTGTAAGTTTGCTTTGCCATCTTCCTTCTTCCCTTGATCTTTAAGTGGTGGAGTTCCTTGAGACTTCATTTTCAGTCGTTTTAGGCTCCTTACTGTATTCTTCTTAAGTGACTTTAGAGTTGTATGATGTCAGCAACTATTCAAAATAGTACCTTACCATAGTAATACAATGTGAGACACATATGTAATCTTAAATTTTCTAATAGCCACATTACAAATAGGACTTCTACCACTGGCCACGTGGGAAACAAACTGTCTTCACCCTACTTCAAGGAGAAACTAAAATTACTGGACCAAATCTCTTTAACAACAGTTTTCAAGATACCAAACAACAAAATACAGTGGTTTCTGAGAGGAAGCAGACAAATTGGGTGAAACTTATGATGGCTTCCACTTGCTATCTTGAATTTCCAAGTGAGTGGTGTAGGGAGAGATAAGCCACATGGGTCCCCGCAGAACTCCAAATTAAGGAGATGGACTTAAGAAGCTAGGAAGACCAGTGCTGGAGTTTGCAGTTAGAGCTTGCAGGATGGAGACACAGGATCAGCCTGATGGGTGGTGTCTTACTCATGTCTGGAGAGGAGACCATTTGCAGAGATAGCGGAGCATCCCTAGAGTACTCAGCAGTGTATTGATCAGTGGTGCCCGTGGGGAAACTGGCCCTGGCCAGCAAGACCCATCCCTGAAGGGACAGGGCACACGGTCCTGGATGTTGGTGCAGTGCTGGGAATAATATCTGCTCCCAAGAGGTGGGCTGAAAAACCACAGCCATGGGGCATTAGGTTGAATATTCAGAAGAAATAATAATAGTGTGGAATATTAATGAGTTCCAGGCCCACCTAAACAAATCATAAAAGCAAGACCCAAAATGATCAAACGGTTGTCAAGAAGCATAACTGTATCCTACAGTAAAGCTGAAGAATACCAGTAGGAGTTAGGAAAGTGCCACTCTTCCCAGCAATGTAAAATTTGACTGGAATTCAATAAAAAATTACTGTTCATGCAAAGAAATAGGAAAAAAATGTAATCATAAATGAAGGAAAAAGTAAATCAATCAAAACCCACCCCAAAGTGACATAGATGTTAGAATTATTAGATAGGGTCTTTGAAAGTTGTAACTGTGCTCATTATGCTGACAAAGTTACCATAGATAGATAGATAGATAGATAGATAGATAGATAGATAGATAGAAAGACCCAAATTGAACTTGTAGGGATGAAAGCTACAGTATCAGAAATGAAAGATAAGAGGGCTAGGATTTGTGGCATATTAGGTATTAGAGAAGAAACAGTGAACTTCAGAACATAGTGATAGAAGCTTTTCAAAATGAAACACAGGAAAAAGAATAGGGAACTATAGAACGATTTCTATATGTGTAGTTGGAGGCCATGGAAAGGGAGGCAGAAACAAAATATTTCAGGAAGTAATGTCTGAAATCTTTCCAAATTTGGTAAAAAAACAACCCACAAGTCCAAGAAGCTCAACAAACCTCAAGCACAAGAAACACAAAAACTACATAAAGGCACATTATAATTAGATTGGTCAAAACCAATAAAGAGAAGAACCCTGAAGGCAGCCAGAAAAAAAAAGAAAAAAGGTCATTATAGAACAAAGGTAAGCATGACATCAGGTTTCTTGATGGAAACCATGTAAATAAGAGGAACCATTCCAAGATGAATTTAAACTTTACATACTGCAAATGTGTACTCATAATAATAATAATAATAATAATAATAATAATAATAATAATTTCTGAAAGAAGAATGATTAATGCAGGGAAAGGAAAAAAAGCCTGCCTTTTGGGAATTCTATATCCAGTGGGCGGGGGGAACCTTTCAAAAATGAAGGCACAATAAAGCATTGCTAATTGAGAGCTGGACATGCTCATTCCATTGGCTGTGCTGTCTTCTCTGTCTCCCTTGGTCACCCCATCTGCCAGCTTCTTGGTTTTGTTGTATTTTCAAAGAACTGATTTTTAAAATTTCATTTGTTTTTTATTTTTTCAATTTTTTGTCTAATTGGTTTCTTTTCCTTCCTGTTTTCTTTTTGTATATAGTTCGTCATTGTTTAGACTTCATCTTAAGAAGTGGAAGCTTAGGTTGTCAATTTGAGATCATCTTCTCAATGTAGGTGCTTAAAGCTCTAAGTAGTGTTCCTCTGAACCCTGCTTCTGAATCCCATGTATTTTGATATGTTGCTTTCATTTTCATTCTGCTTGAAATACTTTCCATTTTCCTTTGTAGTTTGTTCTTTGATCCATGTATTATTTAGAAATGTGTTCTTTAATTTTCAAAGATTTATGGATTTTTCCAAAATTTCTTTTGTTGTTGATTTCTTGTTTAAGTGTTATGGTTGTTGAATATAATTTGTACGGTTTTGATTCATTTAAACTTAGGACTTATTTTGTGAGTTGTTTTGTAGCAAAGCACATGCTACCTGTTGTTGGGTAGAGTATTTTATAGATGTCAGTTCAGGTTGGTTGGTAATAGTGCTCAATTCTTTGACATCGTTGCCAATTTTCTCTTTGTTCTAGCAATTATTGAGACATCTCTGATTACTATTGTTGACTTGTCTATTTCTTTATTTTTGTATTTTTTCTTCACTTATTTTGGGACTCTGTTGTTAGATGCATGCATGTTGATAATTATTGTATCTTTTTGAGCAACCTTTTCACATTATAAAATGAGTGTTTTTGTTTCTAGTGACATTTTTTCTTAAAAATATATTTTGCTGCATATTAGTATAGTTATTCTAATTAGTTTATAATTACTTTTTTTTTTTGACCTGGTGTATCTTTTTCTATTCCCTTACTTTCAACATGCTTATTTCTTTGAATCAAAGTGTCTCTTCTGAACGCAGAGTATATTTGGATCTTGTGGTGGTTGTTGTTTTATAATTCAGTCTCAGAAATAGTCTTTGGTTTTTATTTGAGTATTTAATATACTTTTTAATATGATTATAGTTAAATCTGCCATCTTATTATGTTCTGTATGTCTCGTCTTTTATGTCTTTTATTTTCTTGTGGTAAATAGATATGTTCTAGTGTATTGTTTACTCTCCCATTTAAAAAAAATACCAGTTTGAGTATACAGTAATAAGCTTTTAACTTAAAAATTTTCTACTTCTCTTCACAGCAAGATTATCCTAATCCAGTGATATATAGAAACTGCTTCAGCATGGCTGCTTTCTGTTCCCTTTCCCTTTTGCTGTTATTGTTATGTAGGTTATATCTTTATATAACCCATACAATATAGTTTTATACTTATTGTTTAAACACACTTGGCTTTTAAAATAATTTGGATAAGAATTAAGTGAAACTATGTTTGTAGTATATTTACATTTTGTTTGGATTTGAGTTATTTTCTGGTATCGTCCCTCTTCCCTCTTCTTTGGCTTTGTGAGACAGGGTCTTGTTATGTAGCCCAGGCTGGTTTGAACTCATGATTCTTTTATTTCACCTTCACAAACGGTGGATTATAGGTGTGTGTACTACGCCTGGCTTCTCTTTTTTTTTCTTCTCAACATGTCTTTTGATTGGGGGGTCAGCTGGCAATGAATTCTCTTCATCTGAGAATGCCTTTTTTGTTGAAAGATAGTTTTGCTGGGTATTGGATTCTTGTTCGACCTCCTACTTTAGTATTTTAATATGCCACTCCACTGGGTTCTCTATTTTCCATTTTCTAATGTTCACATAATCTTACTGAGGCACCTTGGTTTGTGATGAGTATTGTGTTTCTTTTTTTCCTGCTAAGATTTTTGTCTTTGTTTTTGCTTTTGACAGTTGGATGTTCTGTGTCTAGCATGCAGCTCTTTGAGCTATTCTTTTTGACATTTGTTGTGCCTTCAGTACTAGTTAACTTTCTTACATGTATAGATCAGTGTTCATCACACTGGGGAGTTTTCATCCATTATTTCTTCAAATGTTTGTTCGTTTTTCACTCGCCTCTATTTGTTTCTCTGAATTCTGTCTGTGTTAGTGTCCTCGATGGTTTCCCAGATGTTTGAGTCTCCATTTTTTTTTAATTTCCTGTTCTTTCATTGTTTACCGTTATCTAGACTAGGTCATGCCTGCTCATCTGTCTTCAAGTTTGCTCATTCTTTTTTCTAGCAGCTTTATCTGCTGTACTGTATGTAGGGTTTACCTGCAGAACTTCCACTTGGCTCTTTTTTAAAAATAAATATTTTCTGTGTTTTGTTGATCTGTACTCATTATCTTTGTTGTACTAATAAAAAATAAATACTAAAAAAAGCAAATAAGCCAGAAAATTTTGTTCCCTGAGAGCTCTTATTACCTAGGTTTTTCTGTATACATACTATAATTAGTCACCACAGATATTTTTAAAAATGCCTTTTATGTATTTATATATTTTTTTAAATAGAAAAGAGGCCTTGAAAAAGTAATATAGGGCTGTGCTTCTTTCTCAATCTTAGCTCTTCTTAACTCTGGAAACACAACCTTGGAAACCACATGCCTTAAGCTACCAGGAGTGGTCATCAGAGGGTGATTATTGGCATCAAATAGTCCGTTTATAAGAATAGCAGTAGTAATTAATGAGTGTGATGGTTGATCTCTCATGTAGCTGGGATTCAAGCAGGGTAGATTAACTAGGAAACAGTATGTTTTGGGAAGGATTTTGTTCTGCATTGGCTGTGCTGCAGATATTTGTATTTGGCAGATCTGGATGGGATAGGCACTATCATTAAAACTTACCATGAGCCTTTAAACTCCTGGTGATTCTCTGAGGCTTACCATACTGTGGCTTACCATGCCATATTTCCCTCAGGATTACAACTGGAGAAAGAAAATTTCGATGAGGAGTTGGTTAGTATACGCTTCTTGAATTGTTGGCTATTTTGGTGTCATCTTTTTTGTTGAGAGTTTCATGTTTTAATGACAAAAATGTTTCCTGCAAATTATAGCTTGGGAAAGAGAACCACTTTCCTGCTTCAGCAAAAAGCTAGGTAAAGCATTGATGTGCGGTAAAGTAGCTGTGGAGTTTTATATTCAGATTGTATGAACAGTAAACAGAGCATCTAAAATAACCACTTGCACATTGCAACAAACACATCATCATTTGCTTAAAAAAGAGTTATAATTACAGTTGACGAAGCATGGACACCATAAAAAATGCATTAGTTTGGCTTGACACATTAATTACCTGTTTTTGCAGATGTTTTTATGTATTGTTGTGCGAACAGTTTACAAAATAATTACAGGAAAGTCATATGGAAAATAAACTAAGTGGGTGGTTTCTCGGCTAAATATTTTCATTCATGTGAATCTGTGTGAGGCACAGCTGCTGTGTAGCAAAAGCGGAGAGAGATGAGGATTCTCGAAGGGTTTTTATTAGACACTCTCTGTCATCAGTATCAGCACATTTTTATATCTTTAGCAACACAGCTTAAAACACTAAATTGAGAGGCTGATTTTATCCCTGTGATTACTGAAAGTTCCTTGATTCTGATCAGAAATCTAGATGTTTATGAGCAAAGTGAACCAAATGAAATTTCAAAAAACTCCCTAAGTGGGTTATTTTAGTACTAACAGGTTATTAGGCACTTTGAGAAAGACTTTTTACACATTATTTTGTAATTGCTTGAGTTAACACAGTAATATATAACTCATAGCTTGTTATATCTTTATAATTAAACAGTGTCATATATAAATTGTACAGTCGTTCACCTGATCCATCCTCCCTTCTGAAGTATTGACAATGTAAATCTGCTTTTTCTCAGAAGCTTACTGTATTGCCGTTAATAGTCTCACAAGTGAGTGCCATTTGAAACATAACCCGGTCACTGTGCAGAGGCATTGTACTTTTATCAACTGTTAGGAAATGTTTCTTTCAAAATTGTAACTGGCAAACAGTGAAGATAGTTTGTAGACTTCATTCTGTTTACATGGTGGTTTACAGCCACTTAGAATATCTGTGCTGTTTTCCCGTCACTGATACTGTTTGGACAGTTTTTCATGAAACTGCATCAAAATGTAGATTCTCCTTTGGCCCAGCCATGAGAGTTTTGGACTGTGATCCTTTTGGATGCATTTGAGCTACACTGATGGTTAAAACAACCTTACAGGGCTTCTCTGAAATGCATTGTAGGTAGCTGTTGTTAAAGAAAGGCTCTCCATTACAGGAAGAGGTGTTTGAAGCATCCATACGCATGGAGGGACAGTCGTCCCCCTCTTCTTTGGTTTTGCTTTCAGTGGTTTTTCAGTTACCTGTGGTGAAGCCTGGTCTGAAAATATTAAGTAGAATATTTGAGAAATTAGCAATTGAGAAGTTTTAAATTGCACACCATTTTGGTAGCATGGTGAAATCTGGTGTCCCCCTGCTCTGTCTCACCCATCCGAGCTGGGGCATGAATCATCCCTTTGTCTAGTGTACCCATATTGTACTATTAGTCACTTAGTAACTGTCTTGGTTATCACATGGATGGTCATGTATTGCAGTACTGGTATGTGGGACTCAGTATTATCCAAGGTTTCAGGCATCTGTGGGCATCTTGAATCTTATCCCACTGAGGGCAGTAGGACTACTGTTATGTTAATCAGACCTTGAAATCGTGGTGAGAAGTAATTAATTTACTTTTTATTCATTTGTTTAACAAAGTGTTAACGAGGAGTCTCCATGTGTAATAGTCTGTGACAGTGCTGAGGTGACCATGTGCCTGGAACACACTAGATAACTCAGTAACTATTGGGCAGGGGCAGGAGGGGCAGGAATATATGGTATGGAGAACTTTTTCACTCTGTTGTTTCACTTAATAAAGGTAATTGCTAGGAAGGAATTCCTGTTTTCCTTAAATTGGCTTCAGATGTAGTATACGCTAGGCGTATTACTTGACACACTTGTTGAACTCTTTAAATGTGGTGATGTCTAGCTTCATGTTAAAGTAGGCTGAGGAAAGATGGAATGGAGTCCGATGTACACTAAATCACTTTAACTTTTAAGGTAGGAGATTCATTAAAGGAACCTAGAAACTACCAGAATTGTGAATGATAATAAACTGCTAATAGTAATTTACATCATCTCAGAGGAAAAAAATATGTCAATCAGTATAGTGACACCAATAAAACAGTCGTTGGATTTTGGCTTCTTCCGTAGCCCTGCAGCTTCTCTCACAGTGCTGCATTCTTCAGCTGCCTCACATTGACAGTGACAGCAGCGGCTTCTCGGAGGTGGGAACTTTCTATATTTACCAGTATGGCAGATGAAATCTCTTAATTTGCCTAGAGTTTCATTTCCAGGGTTTCCCTTATTTTTAGTCCATTTCATAGGCAAAATTTTAGCTCCTTAGTTTTGATTCTTTATGCTTTTTTATTTCAATGTCTCCTGTTAGCTCTTTTGAATCTTTATTCCCCTTAGGGCAGAAATTTATTTAAATTGATTTTTATTAGTACATTTTTGTAGTGCATAATGATTAGATTCGTCCTGTGGAGTTGGTACATGTGTTACCAGGTTTTGGGTGCTGGAATCTCTCTTTAGCAGTGATTTTAATTAAATTAATTAATTAATTTTTGGCGCGCGCATGTGCGCGCGCACACATGTGTCCCCTGAACAAAGAACTGGTTGAAACAAGCATAACTGGTGACAAAGATAGGAAAAAAAGAGGCTCTGCAGAGCAGGTTTGGGCCAAGTAAAGTAGAAAAAAAAAGCGGGGAAAGACATACCCAATAACATATGTAAAGAAGACACCTTAATTCTTTTTACTTCCCCATCCCCTCTCCTCCTGATCTTTTTATCTTAATCTTTTAGAAGCCTTCTGACTTCAGATCATAAGGGAAACTTAGCAGACTGTAGTTACTATTATTCTTCGGACAGGATTTATTATCAGTAAGAGACTGGCTTGGTGATGTTGTTTTACAAGGAGTAAATGATAGTCTTTTGAGTACTTTCTTTTAAAATTGCAAAACAAAGAAAAATAGGTTACAGAGCAGAAAGAAATTGTTGAATCTAAAAGGAGGCTCTCTGTAGGCATTTAACCCTGTGATCTAATGGTGTGGGTTTTCATTCAATATTGTTGAGAGTAGAAAAACTACTAAATAACATTGCAAGCAATCAATTGAGGCCCTGCCTGAGCATGAGTAGTAGTATGGCTCTTGCTTTTACTCTTCTTCGGTGACTTTTTGAACTCCTAGCAGTCATACAACAATCGGTTTTGAAAAACATTAATAGGGGGTTGGTGGAATGCAAATAGAAAGCAGATTTCCTAACTGACCGGTTCATGTTACACACAGAAGAGCTGCTGGCTATAGTGCTGTGGTAGACATGTAGAACCAGGAGTCGTTGTTCTCCCCAAGGTTGCCTTTTGTTGTCAGAACACTCAGCATAAGACAGAGATGGTAGGCTATACCTGGAAAGAACAAAGCACCAATAAATATAATAAATTGGCACTTAAAAAAACCTGTAACTGCCAAGGCCATCTCAAACAGAAGTATTCTTTTATGAGACTAAAGTTAAAAAAAAAAAGAAGAGAAAAAGAAAAAGCAACAACAAACAAAACTTCCTTCCGGCAAATCCAGATCGATTTGGATATTCTTTCTTTTTTTTTTTTTAATTTTTTAAATTATTTTTACCAAGAACATGTATTGGTACATTGTATACATAATGATCATAATCAGCATGGTTATTTTGTACCTGGTGTACATGATACATCTTGGTTTCCCCCCCTTCCCCCTCTTCCCCTCCCCTCCCTTCCATTCACCCACCCCTCCCTATTTGCAACAAGTGTAACTACACTTTACCATTTTTTCCCCTTTCATCTTACTTTTCTTTTAACCTTCTTCTTTATCCCCCTTTTCCCTATCGAGTTCTCTCTTTTGAATACTGTCTCTCTTTTTTGTTTTTTAAACAAAATATCTATTCTACCCCTTTGTCCTTATTTACATTTATGGTTTCTCATATCAGAGAAACAATTCGATGTGTACTAATAAGTGTCTGATTTATTTCACTTAATAGTATGTTCTCCAGGAACATCCTAGATATTCTTTCTAAAGTGATAAATCTGCAAGAAACCAAGCATGCTTGACTAGGCGCAGCAGCACGGGGCTTATAGGAAAGTGTTTGTGGAGGAGAGAAAAAGAAGCAAGAATGTAAGATGTGACTAGTAAGTTCTATGTGTGGGCTAAGTTCTGTGCATGTGGTGAAAATCTAGTCAAAATATCCTTAAAAGTCACTTAAAATTTCCCGTGAAATGTGGATATAGACATAATGCTTTTCAAGAAATCTGAATGAATTGGCTAGTTCTTTGTTCAGCATTGCTTTTTTTTTTTTTTAACCAATAATGAGGGTGTTTGCTGTATTATTTTTAGTGACTCAGGGTAGAAGGTCAGAGTTGGAAGAATTGCTTTTTAACCAAAATCTTTGTTTTTTTTTTTTTGGTGCCAGGGATCGAACTCGGGGCCTTGCACTTGCTAGGCAAGCACTCTAATCCACTGAGCTAAAGCCCCAGCCCCAAGAACTGCTTTTTATTCTACGTTGTGAAACCAATTTTTATTAGTTCCATGAGTCAAAACGTCTCTTTGTTCTTTTATGGGTAAATGAGAAAAGACCTTTGTTTTTCAAATAAATCCTTGGGTAACAAAGAGATGTGAGAGATGAGTTTTTCCCGGAAAGGCCGATCTTTTCTTCACTGGTCCTGCTATGACTGTTTTTTATAGTATTGATTAAAATGTAGATTTTCTTTTTAGTCCAATCATGACACTTTGGTACTGTGTTCTTCTGCATTCCTTTCATATTTCTTTTTACATAGTGCGAAGTACATCTCTGTGTAGCTCTAATTTTCCGTGTGTGTGTGTGTGTACCTGTGCACATGTATGCATGCACACCTGCGTTCTCTGATTCTTCTGTGCTGTCTGATGACAACCATCTCAAATTCTTATGTTTTTTCCTCTTCAACTTTGTCATCATATTCGCTTCTATTTTTCCGTGCTCTGAATGTTTCTTTTTTTACCCAAACAGGACAATAATCAAATTCAGATCCAATTACTTTTTATTGGAAGCTGGTTTAGTTTAATGGCAAGTACCCTAAAGTGTGATGGAAGACCAGGTTTAGGATCAGGCCCCTAAATTTACTGTGTAACTGAGAAAGACATTTCACATCCCTGATTTTTGCTTAATTATAGAAGAGAGAAAATGCATTTCTTGTAAACAGAATGTGATACAATAAGGAGTGCCAAGTGGTGATGATGATTTGGAGAAGTTAGAATTTCCATGTTCTTATTGTATATAGACTGTGTCTTCTGTAAAAGTTCTCTTAATGAGTGATAGTTCAGTGACAGCTTTGGGGATTTGTCCTCATATTTATTCAGGTATACCCGATCGATTTACAGATCCACACTCCATAGCCAGCCTATTGTCCTCCTTCCTGATCACACATTCAAAAGGTGAAGTAAGGTCATCACGATCAACTTAACACATCTTTTGTGGTACCAGAACTTTTTGACAGAAAGGTTTTGAATAATGGGAGCAGTTTTTCTCTTTTGAATGCCCAGCCTAATGAAAGTCCTTATTCTATCTGAAGTGTAGAGAAATTCATTGGAAGTATTGATTTGTCTTTAGATGGAATGTAAATGGTATCTGTTTTGAAAAGCATGTGTCTTTCTGGCCATGCTACTGAAGAAATAATAGTGATACAACTTAATATGGGGCTGCTGGTTGAATTTTAGGTACCTGGTTTTGTTGAATAATAGTCGTTATGAACTCTGTGTGTGTTATGTGTGTGTATATGCATGCACATGTGTATAGGCAAGCTCACCTTTTTGGGGGTGTCCTGGGGATTGAACCTAGGAGCTCCTGCATGTGAGGCAAGCACTGTACCACTGAGGTACAGCCCCAGCCCATTTTATTTTATTTTATTTTATTTTATTTTATTTTTTTTATTTTTATTTTTTATTTTGAGGCAGGGCTTTGCTAAGTTGCCCAGGATAGACTCCAACTCACAATCCTCCTGAGTAGCTGGGATTGCAGGTGTGCACCACCCTGCCTGTACATGTGTTTAAAGTCAAGAACAAAGGATAAGAAACCAAGGAGAATAGAGGGAATTAAACAGTTTTAAATGCATTAAAATCTGTTTAAAGTGACATTTGTCTATAATTCGATGAGTTACAACTCTTCTGGAAGTCTGTAGAGTCCTCTTTTTGCTCTGATACTCACAAACCTCAGTAAGTGTCTAGGTACCTACAGAGGTAGGTTTTCTCCTTGGCAGCTGTTTGTATCAGCAGGCGTTCTGAGCGCCTCTTAAGGGGCTGTTAAAGAAGAAAAGGGGCGGGGGGAGAGACAGACTGACAAAGAGGATGTGTGTGTACTCTCTATATATGTATCTATCTATCTATTTATATATGTGTGTGTATATGTGAAGGCATTCCAGAGCCTACCACCAGTAGTTCGTTCTGTGGTTGTAGTTTCCTAGGAAGTGGACTCACCATCATCAGAAGGAGGCCATTTCTGCTGCTAGCCTCCAGTTCTTGTTTCTTTGTCACTATGGAGACTGCCTAGAAAGTGTCAGGAAAGCCAAAAGTTTAAAAAACAGCGATGTGATTACAAAATATGGTTATAGCCGTATTTTTAACCATAGCTAGGTGTTCCACAACTCTGCCATTTTGAATTTGAAGTTATTTTGTGAGGTAAGTTTACTTTTTTTGAATAGAGCAGATTTTAAAGCTTTATTAAGTAGCTTAAACTCTCTTCATTAAAACACCCCCCCCCAAAAAAAAGTACCACAGTTTCTGAGACAGCAATTTAAAATGGGAGTTTAAGCTGGGGATTGAAAGGTGTAACCTGAAATGGGAGGAGCTAATGACAGGGCGTAACACAGCTGAGAACAGCAAACACGGAAGGGAAGGACCAGTCGTGTGCAGGAGTAGTGAATAGTTGTTATTAATGTGGCACATTTTATCTTCAGAGCACCGTTATTAGGTGATTTTCACGGATCGTTTATACCTGTTTTCCAACTGAGTAGAAAAACTCCCCTAAACCCGGGGTTTAGTCCATAAGAAAAATAGGACAGAGGGAGAAACATACTCACATTTTAATTGGAGCTTGAGGAGTTGAGGAGTTAATAAGTCTAGATTGTCCCACAATTAAAAAGCGATAGAGACTCCTCTTCCCCAGCAAGACCAGTTGTATATGTGGATTACTCATGGGAGGAGAGAGAAGATGGAACTGTAGCTAAAAGATAGGGAAGTTACTTGGAAAATTGCAGTCTCAGCTTCACTGCAGTTTTTCTTTGCAGGTCTGTGTTCAGTCAGGATTCTTTGGTTTACATGTGTCAAAACCTAAATTTGAGCTGCTTTAGGCAAATTAGTGCAGGAATGTTTGTTTCGGTCTTTCATGTCTGCGTTCCCTGTTTTGGTGTGTGGTACCTGCGCCTCTCTGGGTCTTCTTTTCTTTCGAGTGGGCTCTTTGTGTCGGCAGGAATCAAATGCTGGCTGTTCCCACTCTTGTGTGTATGGCTTCAGTAACAGAGGAGGTCTGGTTTGTCTTGTGCGGTTCCTCCCTTCTCCAGCGGTGGCCGGGTCAGGCTTCTGGGAATGGCCCAGCGTGGGGTGGGCCCTGGGCTACCTAGACCTTGGTGATGGGGGACCTGCAGCAGCAGCTTTCCTTAAGGCAGGAGCAGAGGGGAGGAGAAAGGGGCATTTCCCTGGAGCTGTGGGAGAAGATGCTGATCAGGCGGAAATAAATAAGAAAAGGTTTTCCACTAGTGGTCTTTTGAGAAAAAAATATCTGGCTATCATTCACTTCTCTTCAATTTAGCAATCCAGGAAACACCATTTTATAGCATTTAGTTTTGGGAGAAACCACGGTTTAAAAATTTTACAGTTTGGTGCTTCCCGTATGTTTGGTTCTGCTGTAGAACCTTTTATATATGTTGTCTCTTTTAATCACCCTCATTTGTTAGAGGTGCATATTTCTACTTTAGGGAATGAGGAAGAGGTCCGGAAGTTGAGCTGACCTGTTGCACGTCATGTGACTGGTGAGAGGCAGAGCCAGAATTTGGATACTCAGCCAGTGTCTGGAACACAGTGCTGGGCATTTGCCACTCTCTGATGCTTGCCTTCTGGTTAGCTTCATTCAGAGGATGCATAGAGTGAGTTATAACACTAACATCTGTTAAGTGCTATCATATGGAATATTACAGAATTATAGTATTCATAGAAGGAAACTTAGAGATCATATAGTCCTTGAGTTTTCAGACTTTTCGACTTTCTACCATGGAATCCTTTTTTCAGATGGAATGCTGTCTTAGTCATGTAAAATGGATAGAATCATCTCATTCTGGAAGGGAGAGACCCCGTGGGCATAACCTTTTCTTTCTTGAGGCCTTGAGAGTTTCTTGGAGGCTATTTTGAATACTTTTTGTTTAGGGAAACCAAGACCCAAACAGATAAATGACTTGTTCACTTTCACATAACTTTATAGTATAGGGATTTCAATCACATTCTTTTTTCACTTGTAAGATGAGTGGCAGTTTGCTGCTAATGAAAAAACCATGAAGTTTACAAATCCATTACGTAGTGTGAATTTAGAATTTCCCCAGATAGTTTTATTCTCCAGTTCTATGGTACTTTCTCGTAGCCCACACATACCAATTCCCTGTCACCTCTCTTAGACGTCTATGGCATTTGGTCCTGTGTTTTGAGGAGGACAGCTGTGTACCATCTTTGTCTTTAGAGCTTTATACTACACTTTGACTCCTAAGACACATCAAGTTCTCAGATGTATTTAAGTAGGAGGGTGTCAGAATTTGGATCAATCAAACTCTTGGGGGTAATATTTAGATCTCATTGAAATTAATAGTGTTCATGTCTTTTCCAATTTTAGGTACAGTATCTCCTCTTTACAGTTAGAAGTGTGAACAAGCAGTGTAGTGGGTGAACGGAAGTTACTTTTCAGATTGGTTTTAAAAGCTTGTGTCTTTTTCACCAGGCCAGCTTCTTTTTTCTCATAGGGGAGTCCAGCCCCACCCGCCGTGAAGCTGTGAAGAGGAGGACGGCCGAGTATCTCATGCGGGCAGAAAGCATCTCTGGCCTCTACAGAAGACCACAGATGGATGATGGATCTCAGGTGTGTCCTAAGCTTTGTTTGGTATTTCCTTCAGTGATTTTTTGCTGTTTTGTCTCTCAGCTTTATTTCTAATTAAAGTATTTAAGAATTTTGGTCTCTGGAATTTTATCAATAATTTTCTTAAATTGTTGGTGGAAAGCAAAGCAATCTTAGCAAACTGGCCAATATAGAATAACTTGGAATTTGCTTTCTCCTTTTCTTGGCCCTTTGTTAGTCCCTTTCTATACCCTTAATCTCCCCATCTGTAAAATGACACTAATTTATATTCTTATATATTCGGTAGTTGAACTACTTCTTCTTTTTCTTTCTTTCTTTTTTTATTTTTGAGACAAGGTCTTGCTGCGTGGCCCAGTCTGGCCTTGAACCTGTGGCGATCCTCTTGTTTTATCCTCCTGAGGGCCGGGGTTATAGGTGTGTGCCATCACACCTGGCTTTGAACTTCTTAAAGTTAAATTGTGATTCTTGTACAGTTCCCCTACAGCTTTATTGATTCAAGCTAAAACTATCCATTTGTGTATAATCTACAAGCATCTACAAAGGTCTGCTGAATCGCAGAGGCACACCTCTATCAGTGACACTCAGGGCATCTGCAACTGCCCCAGACCTGTCTGGGAGGCAGATCATGCTTAAAACATTAGGAACATTGTGGTATATTGTTTTTATGTCCTATTTATTTGGATTTGGCAAATTTCTGAAAGAAACTTTTTTGTTACTCTCTTTTTTTAAATATAAAATTAAGTTTTTCTGATGCAGTTAAAAATCATATCTTCTGTAGATGAAAAAGAGTTTATCTTCTTAATTGATCTGAGAGGCAGGTAGGCTTGTTCGTATTGAACTTTGCCACTGGAAGCTATGGAAAATCAGGCAAGATACTGAATCCTACTTCTTGGTGTATCTGTGTTGATGTGTTTCTGAATCTGAATAATGAAGGTAACAGTAATTCCTTTCGGTGAAGTTACTAGGATTAAATGAAGTTAAAAAATCACTTTTAGCCATCCCTATTCAGCTACCACCCACCCACAAATCAAGTGCCTACCTAGCATGAGGACCAGCCCATAAGCCAAAGATTAGTTTAATAACACTTGCCCCTGTTCTTCAGCTCCTGTTCTCCTCCTTGTTTTTCTTCTTTATCTGCCCTGCAGTTCCCCAACTGGGGGCTGAACCCAGGAAGCACTGAGCTGTCTCTCCAGACCTTTTCATTTTGAGACCGTCTCGATAAGTTGCCTAGGCTTGTTTTAAGCTTGAGTTCCTCCTGCCCCAGCCTCAGCGTGGCTGAGATTACAGGTGTGTGCCACCATGCCTGGTCATCTCTTCTTCATATGCTGCTTTAGTATACTGTTTTCCATACATTTTAGTGTTTTATGTACTTTAAAAAAATTACGAAATGTCTCTCTCTCTCTCTTTTGCAATGGAGCTAGGGATTGAAAAATGTCTCAATTTTTTTTTTTTTGTTAAAAACAGTCTAATATTTAACCTTGATTCATTGGATCATTGTAACTTTCTTAGCCGATTTTCTGAACCGTTTTCGTTTTCTATATAATCCTTTAAAAATGTTGTTATCAAAACTGCACTTATTAACCTAAGACATATTTTGAGAATTTTTCATGGTATTTGTTCATTATACAGCAGAAATATTACTTGGAAGTAATATTTTTGTGTTTTCTCTGACATAAAGATTATGTTTTAAGTAATTATTTTGCTGATTGATTTTTCAGATTATGAATTATTGTGACTCTTCTCTCTGTGTGTTATTCTTATTCTCTATCGTGTTGTCTCGATATTGTTTATTTCCTTTAACTTCACTCTTGAGCTTTATCTTTTCAAAGAAAGTATTTATCTAAACATTTTAAAATTTAATTTCCATCTTCAGTGGGTTAGGCAACTGTCCTCGTATTCAACTCTGAGGTATACATTCTAAATTTCATTCTGGGGGCGTTGGTAAAAGCGTTAAATAGCATGAGCCCCTGTGGACTTGCTTATAATGCTCAATCTATCTTGTATATGAATACTCTAAAATTTTTAGGAATTCCTGTTAACTTTGAATGTTTTGCCTGTACTCATTCACCCGTCTCCCTACCTGTACATCCCTGTTGGGGTGCTCCCAGGCACTTCCTCGGAGCCATAGTTTCTAGGCAAATAAATATACACGGTGTGATCGAAAAATATGGTGTGTGTTTAAATTTAAAATTTATATTACAGTAAAAGACACATTATCATTAATCTTCCTCAGAGTACTCTCCCTCGCCTCAAACACATTTATTTCATCTTGCTGCTTCCTGAAGCAGTTCTGCAAATCCCCTTTTGTGAGTGTCTTTAGTTTCACTGTCACGGCTGCCTCAATGTCCTGAATGGATTCAAAATATTTACCTTTCATGGTCATTTTGACTTTGGGAAGAGCCAGAAGTCGCACAGTCCCAGATCTGGTAAATAAGGTGGACAAGGACGCAGCCTCATGTTTTTATGAACCTGCCTTATCATTGGATGGCAGTCAGTAGCACTGATTTTTTTTTTTTTAATTACACCTCATAAAGACACTCATGAAAGAGGACTTCCAGAACTGCTTCAGAAGGGGTCAAGAGTGATGAGCTAAGTGTGTTTGAAGGAAGTGTTGTATTTTGAGGGTGATTAATGGCAACGTGTCGATTTGTAAAAAAAATTTAAGTACTCACTGTATGTCTCAAGCACTCCTTATATAAAGCCCACTTTATAGTTTTTGACTTGGAGAATGGAGCCATGAAGTACATTAATTAAAATTCCCTTTAATGAAAATTAAACTAAAGAGATCTAATACAGGAAAACTGATTATATTAGGCTCTAATAGTTCATTAAGCATCTGTGAAGACTATGTATAAGTTCAAGCTAGATAAATTTATACTTTGGAGTAGTAGAAAGATGCTATAGTCTCTGCTTTTGCAGACTTTATAGCGTAATGGAAGACAGAAATGTGTCCATAGTTGAGGAAACTAAAGTCAGAGGGACTGGTTAAGAGCCCTGTAGCATCATGGGAGATTGTAGCAGAAAGGTAAAAGGGTGCCTACTGCACCTGATCTGGTATGTAAGGTTTTTATTTTTCAGTCCTTAGGCAAGGTGGCCAGAGGAGAGTAGGCATGGTATTTTTCCTTTGTGCTAAGTATTTGCTTTTTACTTTCTCTTTTGTGTGTTATTTTTTGAAGGAGGCAGTGCTCGGGATTGAACTCAGGGCCTTGGGCTTGCTAGGCAAGCGCTTTACTGCTGAGCTAAATCCCCAACCTCATTTTTTCCTTCCATTTCTTATTTCTCTTGTCCTCTGTTCCGTTCCCCGTCCCTTGTTCCCTTTCCCATTTGGACATTTTCTTCCCTTTCCCAATATAATACATTTTAGGCTTTATTTACACTTTCAGTTTCTCACACCAGATATAAAATGTACCATTAAAATAAAATTAAAAAAAATTAAATTAAATCCTCAACCCCTTCTTTTATATATTATTCTATTAAGCCTGGTTCTTATTTGCCAAGAGCATCCTGGATTATTTTCTCACCTGTGGTTTAAGTTAAATGTCTTCCAGAGGTTTGTGATTGGTTTCTGAATTCATTACTTCTCTTTAAGTGACTTTGGGCCTAAATTTCAACACGATGAGAAGATCGGTATAAGTGATTTTTCTTGCTTCACTCTAGTGCTATGCAGAGCAGATATTATCTCTCTCTTGAATCAATGTGCAGACATTTTTTTCCTAGCTTGGTTGATTAAGAAAGTAAAAGAATCCTTTCTGGATTTTAAATTTTTGCTGACTACCATTTTCCCCTTGGGTGGAATCTGAAGTCATGACTCCCTTCACCCAAGTTTTCTGTGATGGTTTAAGCTTTGCTTTATTGAAATTTAGAGACTCTTATATGCTAAGTATAAAAGCTCTAAATTTCCTAGTTGTCTATATTAATATCCTTTTTAAAAAGGACAGAAGGAAAACAAAGTACTTTTCCACCTTTTGTCTTTTCTTCATTACTAAAAGGCTATTATAATAACATAAGGAGCAGATAAAAAGGAAATGAGCTTTGAAGTCAAGATAAAATTGTGACTGAAGGAGACAGGTATCTTTCTTTTTTTAATTGTCGATGACTTTGAAAGATTTAAAAATTAGTATTAAAAGAGGATTTCCTTGGGAATGATACCTTTTTTGCTATTTTTAGTGGTAGGAATTTTAAACTCAAGATCAGTGAAATTTGGAAAAGCAGTAAATGATCTAAATTTAGGATGTAAAAGATTATTTAGTTTCTAAAATTTGAGTGTATTTCTATCATGCAGTTACACAAGGTGTGAATGAAAATTAATGCATGAAATATATGCTCTTCCTGAATACTTTGTAGATTTGAGTACAACTGCTGTAAAAAGGTATTAGCTTTTCCACAGCTGGACAAAACTGACAGCTGCAATTTAAAGTCAGAGAAATTTATTTCTGTTCACAGTTTTAAGGGATTCAGTTCATGGTTATCTGGCTCCAAGCCAGGAACTTTATGGTAGAAGTACATGGTGGAGCAAAGCTGCTTAGTTCATGGAGGCTGGGGAACAGAGCACAGGAGATCCCCAGCAAAAGATATACCTTCTAAAGGCAGCCACCCACTTCCAGCTGGGCCCTGCCTCCTAATGGGATGTTCAGCTGTGAACATCAGTGGGTGAATTCACCACTGAGTACAAAACCCCATGATCCAGTGCCTAGGAGCTTCTTGATTCCGTCAAGTTGACAATTAAGCTTAACTGTCACAGAGTATTCGAAGTATTTTTCTATGTGCATTTTGTTTGCTGGTATTATTAGTAGGCATTTTAAATTCTTCTTTAGAAGACATTTAAAGTGAAATATTGTCTCACCCTTAGTGAGACATGGGCTAAACTGAGATGCTGGTTGGCATTCTGAGTCTGTAATAAGACTGCACTTAGGCATCAAGCGTGCAGTGTGATCTCACTGAGGCTTGGGAGCTTGGGTATTGGGACCCATAGGTTGCTGAGAGCAGTCTTTACAGAGTGAAAACTGTGGAAGCAGCAAAGCTCAGGAACTCTGCTGAATTGGAATATCAGGTTCAGAGCTTGGCTCTTTGATACCTTTCTTTATTATTATGTTTTCCTTTGGGGCTTCGTCACTAACTTATTTTTCCCTGATAATGATGATTATCTGTGTGCTGAGGAGGAGTAGTTCCGGATGGGGTTGGTGAGCCAGAAGCAGCACCGTGTGGGTACCTTTTGGAAATGAGGCTCCCAGGCTCTGCCCAGGCCCTTAGAACCTGAGGCTGCATTTTATTAAGGCCCCGAGTGAAGTCCACATATGTATAAGAAGCACAGCACCAACAGATAGGTAGGATAGAAATGGAGCTCATTCAGAACAGGGAACAAGAAGCAATTGCTGTGTAGGCGACACAGCAATTTAAAAAGCAAAACTCAAACCCAGCAAAACAAAAAACAAAAGAAAGCTCGAAGCAGAGACACGGGTAAGTTTCATCTAGCATTTTAGAGAATAAAGACCGAGACTAGTAAATAGGTTTTAACTAGCATGCTAACTGCAATCCCCTTACAGGCAGAGGTGTAAAGGATACTGTAGGACAGAGGGTGGGGTTTGCCATGGCTGGCCAGGGGAGCAGTGTGGCCCTGCCGTCAGGGGCTTTCAGGATGGCTGGGCCAGCAGACTGCTTGTCTCCCCCTCTGCTTACTGCTGTTTTTAGTCCTGCTACAGCTGAATGCAACCACTCTTTCTTCTCTCAATATCGTCCGTTACAGAGGCTAATAAATATAACTGAAAATTTGACTTTTTTCATCAAGGAAGTCAGCCACGTTGCCCTCCTCTTTTGAAACAACGGGCTGAAGTTATCCCTAAGGATGTTATTTTATGAGTAATATTTAATCCCCCTTCTCTTTCCTTATTTTGTCAGATTTCTTAATTTGCTGCTTCTCAGTTTTCTCATCTGGGGAAAAAAAAACACCTACCCCCAAAATGGTGGGCTCGATTCTAAAGTCACTTTCTGTTCTTAAAATTCTGTGGATTTCACCATCTGAAGAAAGAAATAGATCTGTAGGATTCTACCCAATTTAAGTGCTACATATAAGAAATACAAGATTTTTCTTATTGATAGTTTTATTTCATGATCTTTCTTTGTTCGTTTCTCTGATCTTAAACTTACGGAAGTTTAAAGTAGAAAGAGAAGTTTAACGATCAATTTGCCTTCAGTCTTTCCCTTATAACAGCTTTGCCATTCCTGTCTTTGCAAGAGGAGCTTCCTGAGGCACTCTTTTCACTGGCTTCGTTCTCATACTTACTGGCTTTTCTTCTTGGTATTCAAGGCCTTTAACTTTTTGACTTCTTAGCATTCAAGGCCTATAATGGTGGGCCCTAAGTATGTAATTTTATTTATTTATTTATTTTTCGCAGTTCTTGTATTTGAATATTTTTCCCTACCAGGCCAATACCCTTCCAGTCTTACATATTGTGCCCTTTTCTTCACTTACTTTCCACATAACATTTAAAGTCATGTTTAGTCCCTCTTAATTCTGAGACCAGTTTCTCATGTCCTAACTGATGACTTATCTCTATAGTCTTGTACTTTTAGAGGAATGTTTTAGTTCTGTTTAACCTTTCATGTATCTGCATGTCTCCTCAAATAAATAAGAACTTCTGGAGGTTTGGGACCACTCGGGCTGTTTGAGGGTTTATATTCTTTTCAGCTACCATGTACATAGTAGGTGTGCAGTAATTATTTGTTGAAAGGAATGGTAGAGATCTTTATGGTTTGCTTTCTTTGCTGCGGAAGTCACTGAAATGAATAAATTTCTTTGGAAACTGAGAGATCTGATGGTATCAGGGAATACGGTGTAAACAGGAGCTAGCGTGTTGGAGGCGCTTGGCCACAATTCAAAGACAAGCCTAGAGGATGAAGTGTGAAGTATTCTTTGTGCCCCATAACTTCACCCAGACAGTAATTTTGCCAAGATCCCAAGCAGTTCTCGTTCTGTTTTAATAAGGCGGCGGCAGCAGCAGCGTCGGGATCGTCAGTTCTCAGAATGTGCTGTGTAGTAGGAAGACTGCACACAGCACAGGGCAGAGTCGGGCTTCTGGCTGAGAGTCTTCCGGTCGCAGACAAACCCCGCACCACTCTGAGCTTCCCTTCGGGGTCCAGAACAGGAATTTCCTGTAGACACCACACTCAGGGCAGGGCGAGGGGTGAAGATGAGACAATATGATATAAGTTAAGATAGAAAAACTATTTCTCTTATATGTCTGTTTACATGTACAGTATTGAAATACCTTGATAAGTGTTTTTATGTCCTTAAACATTCCCCTTAAGATTTTAAGCCTTTAGTACCTTGTGAGATGAGACATCAAATAAATATGTTTTCAAATATCCAAAAAGTCTAAATTGAATTAGTATTAAAGATTATTAGCATGTGATCCAGTTGCCATTACCAATTTCTCAGTGTCTTAAAAAAACAAGAAATAATGTTTTTTTCTAACGTTACCATTGTGTGTACACTGAAGTTAATATTTGCTTGCTAAACCTTAAACAAAAAATTAGACAGCAGTTAGGATTACTGTTTGTAGCCAGTTTCCCAGGTAGTTTTCCCAGCTGTAAATGCTGACCTGTTCATGCAGGCAGCCCTCCTCCCTCCCCCTTCCTCTTCCTCCTCCTCCTTTCGGTCCTCCTTCCAGCTGGCTGGACCCCAGCAGCACACCAGGCACCAGGCGTGCAATTTGTGGAAGGGAGAAGGGTTCACTTCCTATCCCGCAGGGACTCCTTCTCTGGCCAGGCCGCTTGCACAGGGCCTCGAAGAAGCATCTGAAATGGTGCCTCAGTAGTCCTGTCCTTATGGCACTGAGCAATGAAGACATTTTGCCTTCCACTCATGAGGCCACAGTGTTTCCTCTGTATTCTAGTAGATTTTGATGCTAAGATCTGCTCTAAGCTTCTAATAAAGTTTTACGTCTCTTGTCATCCTTTGCAGTCTCATCATTTTAATATAAGTACTTTCTGGTTGTAAATGCCAAATGGAGGTGTTCTTAGTAAGTTTTTTTTTTTTTAATTAAATGTCATACTTTGCCAATAGGGAAAAACTGAGACCATAAGTGGAAGGATTATTTTTAGTTGTGTGTGTTGCTGAAATACCCTTTCCTATATTTATGGATCACTTTTGGTCCCTTTTGTACTGAACAGACTTTTCCACATTACAGTTATTCAAATATTTGAAGAAAATTTTCATTCCCCTGTGAAACATCTCTTACACAGCCTCGGTTTTGGTAATTGTTGGTTACGTGATGGGGTTTCTTAGTGTCTCACTGTTGGTAATTGTTCTGATTGAACCAGGATTTGTCATTTCATCTGGACATGTATTATGAGTTTATAAAGTAGCCTTAAGCAACTACAGTTTCATAGAGAGGAGGATGATGTCCTTTTCCGGGTCTACCCGTTAATTCACTGTTTTTTTAGTCTCCCTCCTCTAAAGTATTGCTGAACCGTTTGGGGTAAATAGAAGTTTGTAACTGATTGTTGGCTCAGTTTCCCACTTATTACGAAGTTTCGTGATAGCCAGATGTCTTCAATTGAGTCATTGCTGTAGAAGGCGTATCAGCTCATTAATTTTTCTTTTGAAAATTTTGTTTTCAGTGTTATGATTTATTTACTTGCAACTTTTTTTTTGCTTTTTCTTTTTGATTTTCTTTATTTTTTCTTTATTTTTTCGTTTTGCATTACAGACAAACAGAAACTTTCTCCTTTTATCTTTCCGTTCTCTGATTTATGATAAATTGAGGTTCCTTGGCCTGGCATTTGCTTCAGCAGGCAGTCTTCCTTCAAGTACCTCCCTGATTGATGTGTAATCTTTGATATCTTCCATTAGCCTCCAGGATCACTAAGTTCAAGGCCCCCTTGGAACCTAAGGAGCCCTGCCGAGGAGCTGAAGGCCTTCAGAGTCCTTGGGGTGATTGACAAGGTAATTCTTCAGTGCCTCTTCAAGAGTTCAGTCATAAATCGACTGCATGCTGACATTCTCTCTTTGAAGCTTTGGATCTTAAGGGTATGAAACAAAAGGAGAAAATGACTCAAATGCATCTGCACTTTAAAAATAACAAAAGCAGAAGAGAAAAAGCTTTTATCTAAGCAATTCATGTAAGGTCATGCAAAATATATTTGAGCAGAAGTAAAGGTGCATATTTGTTGGCATTCAGTTGAGTAAGGGGTTTTATTTTATAAAAGTGGTATAGCAGGATATTGTGTTAGCTAAACTTGTGAGTCAGTATTGTTCTATATTAATCGGTACCGTCATTCTAGTGGTCAAAAAGAAAAAATGGCATTGAACACCACTTACCGAGCACCTGTTATGTGTCAGACATTATATTAGGCATTGTAGATAAAACAGCTTACTTAATTCTTCTCAAAATCCAATTACAGTATTTGTATCTTCGCAGGATAGTGTTATTAAACATACTAAGTAACTTGTCCCCAAACCACACAGATCATCTAGGGGTGTTCTGGGACTTAAGCTGTGACCTTTGTGGAGCCCCCAAACTGGTTTTTTGGAGCACACAAAGTCCCTTTTATGTGTATACTTTGGGGACATCTCGGACATGCCGAATATTAACAATCCTAGATCTGTCAGATAGTTAACGATTGTAATTTAAAATCCATGAACGGTAGGCCATGTTTTAAGTGTATTTGATCATCTACCACTTTATCATCATAGTAAAGTAAAATGCCTTATTTAATATTACAGTATAAATTAATACAGATCTTTTTCATCATTAAACATCTTCTCTGAAGCACCTTGATGTTCATTTGTAACACTTCTTGTGTTCTTAAGTATGCATGTGATTCTTTGTTAAAATCGAAAGATATGCAGTACATTTCAAGTAATTTGGGCAATAATGAATGGTTTGAGGTATTCTAAAGGGAACATATGTTTCATGAAGCTCTGTTTTGTACTCACGAGCATCATTTTTCTCAAATTTATACAATGGAGTTTGAATTTAAGAATTCTAAGTAGTTTGGTTGGGCTTTCTTGTTGTTGTTAAAGAGTCTGAAACATTCCCTTAACCATTTTTTTTCTGCAGCCTTTTCACTGTGAGACATCCTGTTAGAGAGTGGATGGTAGTTGCTAATGCCTGGATTTCTGTGCAGATAACCCTGCTTTCTTGCTACACAGCTTCTGCCCTCTCTGAGCTTTTTCTTTTGACACAATGTGACATTTCATTGCTATGCTGTAAGATTCGAATCACCTGGAAGCCCCGATGATGAGCGTGCAGGTTCGTGTAAAGGACCTTTGGCAGTGGGGGCGTTCCTGGATTCTACTCTGACACCCAATTCCTTGCTCTTTATTCTCTTAACCAGCAAGTGTGATTGGTGTTCAGCAGATGACATTTTTTAAGCAGATCTAAGGAAATATGTGTCTTGGGAATTAATAAGCTTTGCACATAATCTTTTAGAACTTGTAATACAGTGCCTATAAAAACATGGGTAGAGTAGGTAGATGTTTAGAAGTTGGAATTGTTGTTCAAGGTGAATTACTTTCTGTTGTACTGAGGAGTATCCGATACATAATCTATACCATAAATATTTGTTGAATAAATTGATTGAAATAATTTAAAATATATCGTTTATAGAGTGACACCTACTGGTGTGATGTGAGACTGCCACCTGCTATCACACAAGGTGACTGCTCAGTAGGTGTCTACCGGAGGGCAGCAATTCCACAGCAGCGTGTTGGTTTAGTATTCAAAGAGAAATAAATGACTTTCTAGTCTTTCATTGGGATTATAAAGTCCTAACATAGTTATGGAACAAGGATTTAAACATTAAGGCTCTTGGAAAATAAGTCAGCTGGGTGCATTCAGTTGTAAAAACGATCAGGCCAGTGAAGGCCCTCAGAATCGTTTCATAGGAGGAGCAGCTGAAAAGCAAGGGGGTGTTCACATGACAGTGCCACGCGTGGTCTTCAGATGTCTGAGGGCTGTCATGGATAGAGGAACTATGTCATGTTTGTTTAAACCTTCAGGATGAAAGGCATCGTTAACTATGCTGGAGCAAGAGGTACACCTAGGATCATCTCAGACAAACTAGGACGCCAGGTTTTGCTGGGAGAAGGCAGGAAGGGGTGAAAATTGACTGTTAAAATCATCTACAGGATACAGATAGAACTAAGGAGTACAAGCTCATGATTAGAAATACTTTTCAAGAATTATTATCTTGAGTCTGGGGGCATAGCACAGTGGTAGAGTGCCTGCCTACCATGTGTGAAGCCATGTGTTTCATCTCCAGCACTACACACACACACACACACACACACACACACACACACACACACAGTCACTCAAACAACTAGTACCTTGACCAGAGGCAGGCTAGATTTCTTCAGATACTATGAGCTTCCTGTCAGTAGAGATATTCAAGTGAAGGCTGAAGTTCAGTGGTGGGAAAATTGTTGAGGGAATTCAAGCATTAGATGAACTTTTACATTAGATAACTTTAAATGTTTCTTTAAGCCCCCAGATTAATTTATACATGGTCTTCATGTGGCGATAGCAGGGGAAAGAAGAAATTACTGCAAGAACAATGTTGGAATGAGGAGGATGGATTACTGTTATTTTCATACAGGTTTTTGTGTGTTTAGTTGTAATTTTTGTGTTGTGCATATGTTATATGAAGTGTGTGTTTGGTTTTGTGTGTAGAAGTATTGTTCATATATAGGTAATTTGCAATTGAGGTGGAAGTCTAGATTGGTCATTTGATTGGTAGTAGGATGCTCAAAATCCAGAGTGTTTCTGAGAAAGTTTACCGTTGTATAATGTAACTTATCTGTAAAAAGGATAAAGGAGCCCATAGTGAGGTTAACGGTAATGTACCAATTATCAGTTTCCTGGTTTTTATATTGTATCATAGCTATAGAAGGTGTCCCTCTTGGGGGAAGCTGGGCAAAGGGTAAATGGGGCTCTTTGTGCTATTGTTGCAACTTCGTGTAAGTTAAAAGAAGTTTAAAAGAAAAAAAGGTGAAGGGAACACTGGCTTGAATACCACAGCAGTAGTACCAAGATTTGTCTCTTCACTGACAGTTAACACTTTGGGTTTCAGTGTCACCAGAGTGTCATCCTATGTGTGGGTGTTCGCACGGAAGACTGATGAAGATTTTGCTACTCTGTGAAAAATAACTTAAGTAGATTGCTTTGCAAATTGTGCTCATGAGAGATGTCACATATTTTGTAAACCCATTGCTATTTATTAGGTCTAGTGCCTTGGCATTTTGTAATGGGGTAGCCTCCTAACTGTATCTGATGTTTCATCTGATGGGGCAGAGTATTTAGGTTAGCATGTCATTGGACAGATACTGGACTTTCTATTTTGTAGCTAAAATATGAGTGAGAAAATTTGTGGTGATCGTTCAAGTTGCACAGATCTTGAAAGACTGGCACTTGCCTTTTCCTTAAGGTACCTAAACAATATTGTCTATGAAAATATAAGGAAAAACTGTCCTCATTGGGACCGCAGATGCTTCAGTATTTGGATATTTTCTCATTTAAGGAACATTGGGTTGAACTGGATTGACCTGAAAGAATTCCTATTTTTGCTTCATCAAAACAGTGTGACCAAAATATTACTTAGTAACTCTAATGGTATCATGTAAAAGTAGATGGTGCTTTTGCTTCTGGGAAAATGGAATAGGTCCTTTTCCCTATTCCTTCTGCTAAATAGGGACAAACTCTGGATATTGCATAGAAAACAAAGACAAGGAGACTGAAGGAAGACTTGCTGCTGACCTAAAGAACTGCGTGGTGGTGAGTTCTCTAGTTTTCTTTTTGCCTTGTATGTCCCAGATTGGATGTTGGAGAAATGGGCAACTTGGATAAGCAAAGAGGCACAGATGAAAACAAAACAAAACACCCTAAACAAAAGTCTATTCTTTGAAGCCAAAGCTTAGTAAGACAAAAAACTTTAACCAAAACAATGCACAATAACTGCTCTGTTCTAGACCAGCACTACAGAAAGACCATGGCCTGTTTCTACTCCCACTGACAAAGGCCAAGTGGGGCTTCTGTCTTCTGTCCTTGGCAGGATGTAGCAAGGTGCCCCAGCACTCCTGCTGGGCCAGGGTCAGAGGGAAGCCTCCTGGAGGTTCAGAACTTCAATCACTACCCAGTGGTGAAGACAAGTAACAAGACACCCTGTTCTTGCAGGCCACCTTCCTTCTCTGTGCAATAACCAAGGGTCCCAGTTTCTTTTCTCAGATGTCAGTGAGGGCTGAATGGGGAACCGGAACTCGGGTAGCAGAGAGATTATCCCCTTCTCCATTAGAGTGATGTCAGAGGGAGAGGGCCTCTAAGGTACGATATATAAGTAAGATCTTGAGTCTCATAACATAATACCAAAATGTCCAGGTTGCTGTGGAAAGTCACCTGTCGCACAAGAACTAGGGAGATCTCAACTTTTCAATAAGAAAAAAAAACCCACTAGTACCAACACTGAAATGACATAGATGTTAGAATTATCTGAGAAAGATTTTAACATCTTAAAATGATTCATTGAGCAATTATACACATAAGAAGCATGAAAAAATAGAAAATCTTAGCAAAGGAATGTAAAAATGTATTTTACAAAGGCATGCAATACAAATGTGTTACAAAGGAATGTAAATGTATATATCCAAATGTAAATTTTAGAACCAAAGAATACAGTAAGAGAAAAAATAAACTCAGTGGGCTCAATGGTAAAATGGATAAGGCAGAGGAGAGTTTTTGGCCTTGAAAATAGACCAATAGAAATTGTTCAGTTTGAATAGCGTGGGAAAAATGAAGAGAGGCCAAGGAACATGTGCAACTAAATCAGAGGAGCTAATAACTCATTTGGCTTACAGATAAAGAGGGAAAAGACTGTGGAAGTGAGAAGTGCTTGAGGAAGTTGACATAAACCTACAAATTCAGGAAGTTGAGTGAACCTCAAGCAAGAAGAATACACAGAAATTCATGACAAGGCTCATCAAAATCTTCCTTTAATTAAAAAACTAATGGTAAGGAAAAATACTTGAGAGCAATATGAGAAATATACCACTTTACCTATAAGCAAATGAACAAACAAACAAAAAACCAAAAACTGGTTCAAATGACAGTGAATTTCTTACTAGAAGCCGTGGAGTCCAGAAAGACATGGCACAACGTCAAATACTGAAAGAAAAAAACTGTAACCCAGATTCTGTGTCCTGTACAAGTATGAAAGGTAATAGAAAAATGTTCAGCATCACTGGTCATTCGAGAGACGCAAATTAAAATAACCCTGAGATTCCACCTCACTCCAGAAAGAATGGCTACCATCAACAAATCAGCCAATAACAAATGCTGGAGGGGCTGTGGAGAAAAAGGAACCCTTTTCCACTGTTGCTGGGAATGTAGACTGGTGCAACCATTATGGAAATCAGTGTGGAGATTCCTCAGAAAACTAGAACTGGAGGTTCCATTTGACCCATCTATTCCCCTTCTTGGTATCTTCCCAAAAGAATTAAAAGCATTATACTGCAGCGATATATGCACACCCATGTTTATGGCAGCACAGCTTGTAATAGCTAAATCTTGGGAACAGCCCAAATGCCCATCAACAGCAGAATGGATGGAAAGTGTGGTTTTTTTTTATACAATGGAGTACTACTCTGCCATAAAGAATGATAAGCTTGAGGTATTCCTAGGTAAATGGATGCATCTTGAGACCATACTCTTAAGTGAAATAAATCGGACACACATGTTTAAATACCACATAGTTTCTCTGGTATGAGAAACTGAAGTGTAAATAAAGACTAAAATGTATTATATTGGGAAAGGGAAGAAAATGTCCAAATGGGAAAGGGAACAAGGGAGGGGGAAAGGCATAGAGGGACAAGAGAAATAAGAAATGGAAGGAAAAAATGGAAACAAAGCTTTTGTAGATAGGGAGGGAAGAGGGGGTGAAGGGAGGGGAGGGGAACGGGAAAAAAGAAGCAACAAGATATATCATGTACAGGTACAAATCCCCTATGATGGATGTTATCACTATGTACATCTAAAAGGTACCATTAAAATAAAATAAAAATAAAAACCAAAACTAAGTTTATTACACTAAAAGACATGTTGCCATGAGTCCCCTCACAGTCCTGCTCGTGCTTTGAACATGCCCGTCCGTCGTTCTTGCCGCTTTCTGAAGCAGCTGTGGAGGTCCTCTTTCCTGAGTAGCTTTTTGAGGTGTGGTAAGAACTATGGTGCATGTTGCTGCTGAGTGCCATCCAACAGAAAAGCATGCTTATAACACCATGATACTGTGTCCTCACCCGCCTCACTCACCAGGTCTGGCACTGTGTGACCTCTGGCTCCTCCCCAGTGTCAAAATGACCACGCAAGGTAGAAGTTTCAAATCCATTCAGGAGACTGAGGTAGCCCTGACAGGGCAACTAAAGACACTCATGAGAGGGGACTTGCAGAGCTGTTTCAGGAAGTGGTAAGAATATTAGAATAGTTAGATTCAAAGCAGGGGCCATATTTTGGAGGACATTAATGGCAGTGTGTTTTTTACTGTAATCAATTTTATTCTTGAAGTTACTTTATTTATTTTGGTTTTTTGAGATTGTCTCACCGTGTAGTTCAGGCTGGCCGTGAACTCATTATGGAGCCCAGGTCAGCTGTGAACTCATGGAGATCTCCTGCTTTAGCCTTTTGAGTGCTGGAATTACAGGTGTGTGCCACCACGCCCGGGTCAAAACTAAATTTTTAGCCCAAATTTCTTCACTGAAGTTTTTTTTTTTTCTTTGAGACAGGGTCTTGCGATGTAGTCCAGGTTGGCCTTGCACTCACTGTGTGGCCCAGGCTGGCCTCAAACCCACAGTAATCCTCCTGCCTCAGCCTCCTGAGTGCTGGGATTATAGGCGTGTGCCACTACACCTGGCATAAATTTTTAAAATTTAAACCATACTATATTTTTCTGTCTCATCTCATACCTTTCTTGAATGAAGGGAAAATCAAAATATTCTCAGATGACAAATCGAAAAACAACTTGGCACTAACAAACCTACCATAAGAGAGTAACTAAAATCAGTTTTCTGAGCAGAAAGGAAAGGATAAAAGCAGGAATTTTAGGGCATTAGGAAGAAGAAAGAACAACGGAGAGGTACAATATTAGTAAATAAAATAGACTTTCCTTCTCTTCACTTTTCTAAA
Organism: Hystrix cristata; assembly: GCA_004026905.1. NCBI lineage: Eukaryota > Metazoa > Chordata > Mammalia > Rodentia > Hystricidae > Hystrix > Hystrix cristata. The sequence continues at coordinate 52,654 of PVJO010012242.1, forward strand.
TTATATTTTATGGTCCAAGCAAAAATGGTAATATTATCTGGTGTAATTATACATGTGTGTAGAGAAAATATTTATAACAATTATAAATGAGAGAAAGTCATGGGATATCTGTGTAAGGGAGAGTAGGTTTCTACACTTTGCTTAAATGATAAAATGATGACTCCAGTGGACTGTGGTTAGTTATGTATGTATTATATAATAACGAGAGAGACCAGTAAAAAAGCTCTGTAAAGAGATACACTAAAAACACTAGAGATAACTAATGTGGAATCCTAAAAAAAGTTCAAAAAATTCGTAAGAAAGCAGGAGTAGAAAACAGAATGAAAAACAAGAACAAATTAAAAAATTACAAACTAATGCAGCATTAATTACATTACGTATAAATGATATAAATATATCAGTAAAAGAAAACAGATTAGCAGAATATTTTGAAAATATGACAGAATTCTATGATATCTACAAGAAACTCACTTCAAATATAATGATATAAAGAGGTTAAAAGTAGAAGGGTAGAAAATAACATATCATGTAAACATTAATAAAGAAAATATGAGCGACTACATTAATATTAGATGAGGAAGCCTTCAGAGTAAGGAGAAGAATCCGACACAGAGGAATGCTGTGTAATAAAAGGGTCTGTCCACCAAGAAGACAGCCATCCTAAATGCATATACACGAAGTGTTCGAATTGTAAAATAATATGAAGCAAACCCTTATAGAACTTCAAGGAGCAATAGATGGATCTACAGTTGTAATTGGAGATGTCAACACTCTCTGTCCACTACTGATAGAACAATTTGATAGAAAGCCAGCAAGGATATAGAAGAACCCAACGGAACCATCAAACAAGATGGCGCAGTTGATATGTATAGAGCACTCACTCTACGCACAGCAGCAGAATACCATTCTTTTTAAGTGCCCCTGGAGCATGTGCCAAGACAGACAATTTCTGGGACCAAAAACAAACCTCAACGAATTTGAAGGAACTGAAATTATACAAAGTATATTCTCCGGCCACCCTTGAATTAAACTGTTAATACCAGAAAGATAACAGGAAACTCTGAGCACTTAGAAGCTGAGCATTACATTTGTAAATAATCCATGGATCAGAGAGGAAACCTCAGAGGGGATTTTAAAAATGCATTTAGTTGAGTGAAAATAAAAGCAGATATGGAACAGAGCTAAAGCAGTGCTGGGAGAAATTTATAGTAGTAAGCGTTCATGTCAATAAAGAGGACAGGTCTCAAATCGGTAATCTAAGATCTTAACTCAGGAAACTAGAAAAAGAACAAAATAGATCTAAGTCAAGCAGGAGAAATGAAGTAAAGATCAGAACAGACATCAATGAAAAAAAAAAGACACAAATTACCATCATTAGGAATGAAACAGGGAAAGATCTTGCAGACATCAAAAACCTAACAAGGGAATATTACAAACAAGCCTACACATGTAAATTTGATAATTTAGATGAAATGGACCAATTCATAGAAAAGCACAAACTCCCAACTAGTGTGAAATAGAAAATTTGAATAGCTCTAGAACTGTTAAGGGAATAGAACACACAATTAAAATATTCCTAAAATGAAATTTGTAGGCACAACTGGCTCACCAGAGAATTCTGCCAAACCTTCAAAGAAGAATTAACACCAATTCTACATATTTTCTTCTTGAAAATGGAAGAAGTGGGAACAATTCCCAGTTCATTTAAGAGGCCAGTTTTACTCTGATAAGAAAATAAAAAACAGTACACAACAGAAAACTACAGACCCATACAGTATCCTTCATGAATGTAGATAAAAGGTTTCCAGCAAAATATCAGCAGAAGTCAGCAATATCTAAAAAGAATTAGATATCATGATCAAGTGAAGTCGATTCCTGGATACAAGGCTGGTTCAGTATCTGAAAATCAGTCCATGTAATCTAACCATATTAACTGTATAAAGAAGAGTCACATAGTCACATCAATTGCTATAATAAAAGCATTTGAAATTTAAAAGCCAGTTCAAGAAAAAAAAATCCTCTCTAAAAACCAGGAATGAAAAGAAGCTTCCTTATCCGGTAAAGGATAGCACCAAAAAACTTAAAACTAGCATCATATTAATGGTGAATATCTGACTGCTTTATCCCTAAGATAGCTCTTTTGTTCAATATAGAACCAAAAATTCCAGACAGTGTTGTAAGAGAAAAAAGGAAAGCAGAAGGCACTGGGATTGGAAAAGAGGAAATATACCTATCCCTATGTAAAGATAGCATAATAGTCTCCACATATAAAACCATGAAATCAGGCCAGTCATGGTGGTGCTCGCCTGTAATCCCAGCACTTGGGACGCTGAGGCAGGAGGATTACTGAGAGTTTGAGGCCAGCCTGGGCTACATGGTGAATTCAAGACCAGCCTGAACTGCATAGCAAGACTATCTCGAAATCAAACCAAACAAAGAAAACAATCAAAGGCTCCCAACAAACTAAAGTAAATTTAGCAAAATTTCAAGATGCAAAATATGCATTAAAAATCTGTTATATTTCTATATACTAGCAGCTCATGAAAATTGGGATTAAACATTGAATTACTTGGCCATAAATCTTACGGAGATATGTACGGAACTGTTGTGGTATAAATTTCTTAAGCTGGATGAAAGAAATCAAAGCTCTAAGTAACTGTGGAAACATGTTCATGATCAAAAGACTCAACATAGTACCTATGTAAATTCTCCTCAAACTGATAAACGATTTTAACACAATTCCTCAAGTTCTCAGGGCGTTTTGTACGTATAGACCAGATTATTGTAAAATTTACATGGGAAGTTACAAGAACTAGAATAGCTATAATATAGTCTTGAAGAAAAAAAAGCTGGGTCCAGTCACTCTGCTTTGTTTTATGTCTTACAGCTACAATAATCAAGACTGTGGTACTGTGTGTAGAGAGACAGCTAGATCAATGAAACGGGACGGAGAATGCAGAAACTGCCCCACAGTGTGACCAGCTGACTTGTGATAAAGGTGCAAAGCAGTTTAGCATAGGAAGGGGAGTCTTTTCAACAAATATTGCGAGAGCCGTTGGTGTCCCTTGACTCCAAAATGAACCTTGACTTAATTCTTGCATCTTATGTAAAAATTAGTTCAAAATGAATGAAAAAGATTTAAATTTACACTATAATAGATAAATTCAAGAAGTAAACAAGAAAAAAATCTTCAGGACATAGGCCTTGATTTATAATACTTGAGGGCATCACACTGAGAGCATGAACCATAAAAGAAGAAATTGATAAGTTGGACTACTTCACTGATAAAGATTCAAAACTTTTGCTAAAGACTCATTAAAAGGATGAAAGGACAAGTGATAGACTGTAAGAATTTTTGCAAACCACATATATGACAAAAATCTTTTCTGGAGTATTGTAAAGAACTCTGAAACCTGACGGTAAAGTCAGTTTTGATTAGAACATGGCCAGAAGATACAAGAAAGCATTTTACCAAATGAAGTAATAGCAAAGAAACACATGGAAAGATGTTCAGACTTATTAGTCATTAGAAAAAAACATAAAATAAGACTATAGTATCACCACACATCTTTTAGAAAACTCTATTTCTAATAGCCCCAAACTAGAAACAACCAAAGTATCTTACAGTAAGTAAACAGTTAAAATTATGGTTTACTAATAACATAGAATATTATTTAGCAGTAAAAAAAAAAA